>KZ506607.1:124634-162855 GCA_002844005.1 Limosa lapponica baueri
GAGGAAGAACCGGTGAGGGTGCCAGAGCCCTGGAACAGGCTGCCCAGGGAGGGTGTGGAGTCCCCTTCTCTGGAGATCTTCAAGCCCCGCCTGGATGCAGTCCTGAGGGATGTGCTCTGGGCAACCCTGCTTTGGCAGGGGAGTTGGACTAGGTGATCTCTAGAAGGTCCCTTCCAACCCCAACAATTCCGTGATTCCATGAAAGCTCAGCTGATTTCAGTTCCTGACATTGTGTAGTACCAGCTCTGTGTTCTCTCTGCTTCCACAGCATATGTGTACATAGATTTTTCTAAACATCTGAAGGCAACTATGCAACCAGTTGCCTGCTGCAAAAACTACCCAAGTATCAGAGCAGAATGTCTCTAGCTGACTTTGACAGGGATGTTGTCCTAATGCCTCTCAGGCCCTTCTCTCAGAAGGGTTGGGGGTTACCTTACACTGCCCTTTGCAGGAGGGCAGAGGGACACAGCAGTCAGTGCAGTCAGCTCTTGCGGGACGTTCCAGATGCTCCTGCAGAGTGTCCGCACACACCTCGAACACGTGCAGCCTCTGAGGTCTCAAACGTTATACAGCTTTCCCTATACAGAATCTTTTTGAAGATTCTTTTGCATTTTGAATTCAGCGTGCCCATTCGTAGTAACCACTGAAAATAGTCTTAAGATAATTTCTTAGTCTCATCATTTGCTGCTTAAAAATTATTTGGGCTACCCACCCCATAATCTGGAATTGAACTTTTGGGAGTTTAACTGCTTTTTGCAGTGGAAATTGAACCGTGTTTGATTTCTCTTAGAGGAGACTGTGAAGCATCTGACTGCGGGAAATGGAGTGTGTAGATTGTGTGAGGAGTGAGGTCAGATTCTCCTGCTTTGGCTGCATCGGAGTTCCACTGCAACAACTGCTGGACGTAAACAGCTGCTGAGATATCTCATTTTCCTGTTTCCCACAAAGGAAAAAACAGCAGCTGGGTCTGAAGTGCCTGAGATTATTTAAATTAGTTCCTGGTTATTTCTACAGTTATCTTCGCTTTCATCAACAGAGTGCGAAGTGAGAAGGAAGGATCCTAGAGTATCCATTTTATTCAAAAAGACTATTTCTTACATTATTTGTTAATGCTTCTACCCTCAGTCCTGGTCCTAGAGGAGAAAAATATGTGAATGCCCCATGATGGCATACAAGAAGTGCCACCTGGCTGAGAATTTTTGGGACAGAGAGGTTGCTGGTACATCAGCAAACCTGTGTTTGAATTTTCCTTGTCTTGTTTTTTGGGCACACGAGGTGAAAAAAGGTAAGAATATTTGGCGTCAATGCTTTGGCCACTTCTGGAATAGGAAAGCTGTGGGTGGCTTTTCAATTATCCCATGATTTTTCCTGTTAAGATCTTATTACCGTCTGTAAAAGTAAACTACGTTATCAGTTCTGGGGGCTGGAACTTGCTATTTTGGAAACAGAATTGTTTTGGATTGCAAGCTACAAGAGGACTGAATGTCTTGTCTTCAAAGCTGGAATGAATTGCAGATGAAACCCCTAGTGAAGAAAAAAAAAAAGAAATATTTTTAAATGCTACCATAAAAGTAATGCTTTGAGGACAGGGGTTATGTCTTGGGAGGCTGGGTTTGGTTTTGGTGTGTTGTTGTTGGGTTTTTTTTTTCTTTTCAAGATTTTTTCTCCTTTAATCTGAGGAAGAGTATTTACTGTGGAAAAATCAAGGTCTCTGTTTTGACCATTGATTCCGATGGGAGGAAGGATGAAGAGTAGTTGGGATAGGGATGGAGAGTGGCAGGAAACGATAAAGCTTCTGGATCTGATGAAATTGGTTGGAAATACCTGCATTTTGGGACTTGTACTTTTATAATGGCTCTGTTCAGAAGTGTGGTATCCAGGGACCTCTCAGTGATGAAGTTGCATTGCTTACCGACATCCGTCACACGGCTTCCTCCTCTCTGCAGAGGGATGTGCAGTGGAGTTCTGGTTTTGGGAGGTAAAGGAGACATACGTGTGTGTGTGTGTGTGTGTGTTTGTGTGTTTTCAAAGTATCTGCTGTTACATGTTTGTGTTGATAAAGGGAAGACTGAAGTTGTACGCTTGCAGCGAGAGCAGGAGGTCGTGAGCTTTTATAAAGAGAATTGATTTCTAGGGCACTCACACCACAGTTGAGAACCATAGGGTAATTTTGCCTCTGACAAAGAGCGCTTTTACAGCGGTTGTAACGAGTTACTTTTGTTAGGTTCCAAGTTGTCACCGGCATCTTTGTTTCAGACTTCAAAAGATTTTTTTAAAATTATTATTATTTTTTAAGGGAGACTGAACTCAACATCTGTCTGAGCTTTTATTTTTAAGGAATAGAAAGCTTTCTTTTTCTTAAAGGTAGTAAATTTGTACATTTGGCATGCAATGTATTTTAACAGGATGTTTTTATATTTTCTGTTTTACTGATTCCTTTTTTCTTTTACAGAAAAGAATTACAGAAATTTCTTACTTTTTAATTCTTTTTTTTTTTTTTTACCTTAACATCTTAGGATGAATATTTAAACGACAATCTTCAGTCTTGCTTCAAAATGTCCCTGTGTGCATCTTCTCACAAGGACTTTTCTCAGTTGCTGCCACTTCAGGATATTGGATGCAATAAAACAGAAATTAAAAACTCGCCCGCTGGTATCGTCTCTCCAGTTCCCTACAGCTGTAATCAGTCCACGTTGACAGCAGCACACAGTCCGGTCTGTATTTCCTCATCTTACATGGAAAACAGGCATGAATATTCCGCAATGGCATTCTGCAGTCCTGCTATGGTGAATTATAACATTACCAGCAGTTTTGGCGATGCAGAGAGTGCATCCGTGAGGCAAACGTCGAGCCCCAATGTGTTATGGTCTGCTCCTGACCATCTCTCCCCCCTGACATTGCACTGTCAGTCGTCGCTTCTGTATGCGGAGCAGCCAAAGAGTCCGTGGTGCGAAGCGAGACCGGTGGAGCCAGTGCTACCTGTGACCAGGTCAGTACTACTCATTTCTTTAAAACTTGGCTGAAAATTATTTCCAGTTCCTTTAAGTGCTTTTACATCTTATCTCTTTACGTTTAACTTCTGTCGGTTGGTCGCTCTGAAAAACAAAACCAAACCAAAAAGCCTTCACCAAACACCACATCAGTCCTGGGTTTGGTGGGGTTTTCTTTTTTATAATGTAACTTCTGAAATAGGATTTCTTTTCAATAGCTCATTAGAGAACTGTACACCAACACGAAGCACCAGAAATGCTTTCAATGTAGGAGCTGTGTGCTGCGTATAAACAAAAGTTCAAGACTGCTGCGTATTACTTTATGTAATAAAAATGAATTTTGCTCTGGCAAATTAAGTCCTTTGAGAGAAAGAAGTAAAGGGTCCTTCTTTTTTCCTTTTCAAACATTGTTTGAATAGCATTTTATCTGGATTTTAATTTTTTTTTAACCACATCTAATACTTGTGAAGGTTTTTCATGAACTTAGAATTCAAAGGAAATGTTTTCTTTGTTTTTTAGCTTTAATATTACTGGTGACACAGCATCGTGCATCATGTTCAAAAGGGTGCTGCTACTGAAAAAGTCTGACGTTGTTTCTTGTTGGTGTTCTCAACTGACTTCATGAAGGCGCTGTGAACAGTAGATTGATGAGCTAAATTTTCAGCGGTAAAGAAACTGTGTTTTCAAAACCGGGTTCCCATTCTACACATTTACTCATATTTCAAACTATAAGCAGTGTGTAGATCATCAGCTGGTGAAATCACCCCATCCGTTCATGGGCGCAACAGCTGTTGGATGGATAAAAGCACAGGGTGTTGCAGGTGCTGTTCCTGTTTTAGTAGCTGGGTGTTTATTCATAGGGCTCATTATTTAATTTCAGCAGTCATTGTCAGGATGAAAAATAGTGTGTCCTGGCAGCAGTTTTAGTTCAATTGTTAATAAAGGCTTTGTACTCCTTTTTGAAACCACCCACGTTCCTTCTGCAAAGGGTGTGCCTTTATGTTGTCTGCTCAGGGCTAAGGCATGAGATCTACCACTACTTCAGACTTGTAGGCTGCACAAATTTTCCGCCTGGCCACCTGACTAATTTCTATTTGGAGTTGGCAGAGAGTAGCAGAGAGTTCTGGAGTGCAAATCTGCTTTAAATGTAGGCGTGTGGATTGTGAGAGGCCGTTCGGGTAGCGCTGGTATACAGAAGGATTCCCCAAGTAGGTCTAATGCGAATAGGGCTAACATCCAAACTCTTCCCACTTTGATGTTTCAAAACTTTGACAGCCCTGGGAAAGCTGCTGCAGGTTAGGGTTTGAAGCCATCCAGATGATGGGACAGCAGCTGGAATAATCCAAGAGCAAAACCACCCCATCTGATGGATGCTCTGCAGTGACTCTCTACATAGGGACTGACTCTCTAGGTAGGCAGGAGGGAAGACAAATCCACCACCCTGGAGTTCAAGTAAATAAGTCTTCTGCCATTTGTCTAGACTCACACAGACTATTGCTTTTGTAGCTGGTGATGACATAATTTAAAGGGGAGAAATCAATGAAATGTGGGGTGTAAAATTGGTGGATAATCTTTATAATTCAGCAGCAAGTTACTACTGTGTTGCTTGGAAGCTGGACCTCCTCAGTGGTTCATTTGCCTCAGTATGATGGATGGTAACCCCCCCTTTTGTGTCTTGAAGGTGTAAAAAAGGCAAAAAAAAAAGAAAAAAGACATGGAAACACAAAAAGCAAGAGCTGTAATTCCCTTATGATGGCTGTCTGTCCTGAAATAAGGCTGTAGAGAAAAAAGCCCTGTGTTTCCCTTTGCTTTATCCTTTGGTGAGGTCTTAAATTAATGTCATGAACATCTTATTTATTGCCATGGGAACAATGACTATGACACTACAGATTTGTAGAGCGTACCTTGAAGGAAGAGTTCCTGGGACTGAAACTTAAAGGAATAGCTCGGGGGGAAGGGAGAGGCTAATACTGTAAAGTGTAAGTAAATTTAAACAGAATTGCAGTTTGACAAAAGGGATTTTGTTTGAAACATGAGTAAGAAAACATTACTACATATTCAGGCCTGCTGCACAGTTTATATTACCTTTCAAAATAAAGCAAGAGTCTCGCTGTGAGAGGAGTTTTATTTTCCCTGGGTGTAAATTTCTGTTCACATTAGCTAAACTAATGTGGTCCACTTCACCAAAGTTGATCAGTGTGTGATTTGGATCTCCTTGTAGATCAGCTTAAAATAAGGATCCTGAATTTTCAGCATTCCCTTTCCTCACAAGTAGTCTCATTATACGAATACAGAAGAAATTTATTTAACTTTGTTAAATGCAGACGTTCTGCAGCGTAGTGTTACTTTGCACCAGTAGATCAACAAAAATTAGTTGTATTCCATGTAAAAATAGACAGATTTTTGGAGTTCTATTTTTTGTACTTTTATTTGTAAAATTGTAATAATTTGCTGATAAAGACTCTGCTATATTTATGGGCATTATAGGTCCTGTACCTCGTGAAGACAATAGAAATAGTCTATTAGTGCAGGATCACTCCGTTTATATCAAAATGACATGAAGAGAAAAGGAATGTGACAGTGTAATTCTGTTATATTTAAAAGCAAGCTGAAATTGATTTCTCTTCATCCCCTAAATAAAAGGTTTTTAATTAAAGAAACATGAGGTTTATTTTCAAAATGACCAGATATACTACCTTCTAAAAAGTATCAGGAAACTTTAATGAAGTTGCCAGAGTGATGCTTCTGGAACTTCATTTTTTCTTCCCTTCTATTATTTTCCTTGTACTTCTGACTAATTGTAGGTAAAGCATGTAAGTAAAGGGGTTTGGGTGCACAGGCTGGTAATGCTTGCTTAATTGAAAATTATTTAGGAACTTCATTGTCTTATCCACTATGTGCTAGTCCTGTTGCATGGGATTGAATTATCTCTGGGCACTGAATGAGCCAGTGGCCTGTGGGAGGAAGGGAAAAGTTATAAGTCATTATAAAATCTGGACTGTTGATTTCTGACTTAATGTTGGGGTTTATTTTTATTTTCTCAGTGTTTTCTCTCTTTCTTTTTATTATGTACAGTAGTTAGGTTTTAAAAAAGCCTGACAGACAACAAATGCCATGAGCAAATCTTGCTACTTTCTAAGTCAAATCCTTGCTACCCTACTTCATTTTTAATAAAAAGTTGAATTTATGTTCAAGTTTTCCAGATGTGGCATATGCTACTTGCTGTGGCAAAGCTAGAAGTAATTAGGAGGCATGATAGATGCTGAATAACCTGAATAGTCTTGCTGATTCCTTGTCTGCAGAGTAATCATCACTGTTGATGACCAGTAGGAGTTCACTGACTTGTTACTTTCAAAAAGATCTTAATTCTTTTTATGGAAACATAATATCTCTATATAGAAACCATGGTCATAAAACAGAGAAGACTATTAGGAGGTGTAAAGCAACAGGTCTTTGCCCATCTGGTTCCTCAGTAGCAGCCAGGGTACATGCCCCATTTTCCTGCATCCTTTGGGGCAGGAATGTTGTGGGCATCCAGCCAGCTACCACCAGTTCTTCTGGAGGACGTGGCAGCTCATTCATCTGCTGGACATGCTGGGAGGTGGTCTCTGACCACGTGTGGGGCTACCCGCTCCCGTGTGCTGCTTGCATATCCACACCAGGATCCTCAGGGTAAGGAACGCGTACCTTAAAGCTCTCAGCTATTTCCTTCTTCTGTTGTCCTTTAAGAGAACAGTAACAAAAGGATTGGTTTTGAATCTCCTGCTGCGCCGCTGCAGCTATTGGGGATGAACAGATTTGATGCCCGCTAGGCCTGCGGGAGGAATTCGTTCCAGATTGTGGCTCAGTGTGCAGGCTGTTTGCCACAGCCTGTGGAAGTCACGCATCTTGCATGGGTGTGGGGCGACTGTCGTTAAAACTTTTAAGCAAGCAAAGAAAAGAAGTGTTATTTGAAACACTTGTCACGACTGGAAGGTAAAGAGCAACGCTCCTCAGTGAAACATTATGGTGTGTGCTTTTCCTTCATTTTCCTCCAGAACATCTTGGTGCTTTAATGAGGGCAATAAACATCACTCTCTAGAGCATATCAATCAGTTGCTGGGACCCTCTCTAGCTGGTTTTGGTTCTCTTCTGACTCTCACAGTTGGATTTTGATTCCTCTTCTACTAGTGTGAAATGCCAAATTGCTTCTTATTCCAAATACAGGGAAACAGGAAGGAATAGTCGTGCTTTTTCCTCTGTGCGTGAGCAGCGTATTAGGCAAGTGTGATACAGTCCCTTCGTTCTAAGGGGGCTTTCCCCCACACTGGTCTTCCCAGCAGGGCAGAAGGGGAAATAACAGTGGTTCAGCAGTCCGTTAATGGGTGTGTGTAATCAAAACCTGGGCTCGTTAAACATCTAAACACCTTTATTACTTGCAATATCTCAATGAATTTACATTTTTTAAAAGCTAGCAGTTCAGTTACTTAATTCTACACAAATACCTTAAATTTGGAATTTAAATTCCAAAACAAATTTTTTTCTGTTTTGGGATTTGTTCAGAGGATCACCTTTTTTCCTTTCCAAATTTTCTATGAGGAAATTGGAGACCATTCTCCTCAAATATATATAAACTCCATAATTTGTAGCTGGTGTGTGAACGTGTTTGTCCTTACCTGCTGTAATGAAACCAGCACAAAGTCTACTTCTAATATGTTAGTTAAGGCCTCTCTGACAGCACTTTCAGCTCATTTCTACTCTTCTCTTTAAACTTGCTCCTGTTGGTGAACAGCTTTCTTCTGCCCTGGCAATGTACCCTTGTTCTTTAGAAGTTGTAAACCATGCTACCTGCTGTCTTAGCCCAATTGATGCTTCTTTTCTTCCCTAAACCTGCCGGAAGGTGGGATGAGGAAAATTCTACAGTTTCTAACTTCTGCCTCTGTGCTTAAGTTTATACCTATAAGTTGACTTTACAGCTTTCCTTTTGTTGAACTGCTGCTGAGAGTTTGCACGTGACACTATATTCTGTCTATCTAGAAATTGTATTGACCAGAAAGGTAAAACATGCTAAAACCACGAAGAAAGTGAGGTCCAGAGAAAAGGTACACAACGGATGTGTTTCCTATACCTAAAACCCACTTTACTGATAATCTAAGTTCCTTTCCTCTTGCTGCTTGTTTACAGGATCTAGGTGTCAGGAATTGGCTGTTATTTCATGTTTTTATCCTGTTCTAATTTTAATGCAGGTGCTAAGAATAGTTCCAATAAGTTGGAGCTATTTTGCACTGCTTTAGAACTGAATATATCTTATTAATTTATATGGAGCAATAATTTTTTTATGTATGAAAGCATTTTATTAATCGTGTTTCTCCATTCTTCTTGTATTCAGACTTTGATATGACATTAAGGTGATCAACATGGGTTGTCACCTTGAACAGAAAACTTTGGCTAACACTGTGAGTTGATCTTGTAGGCTTAGATTTCGTATCTCAATATATTTGTCTCCAGCATCTCTTTGAATGAATAAAGCCTCACTGAAAGGATGAAATACTTGAGTCTAGATATGTATTTCTCCAGCTAAAATTTACCCTTGCTAACAGTACGAAGCACCCGCAGCTATGTTTGTGGTAGTGTTTATCACGTCAGTCCAAGCTGCCTGAGCTTGCATTTTCCATGCTAAGCTTCCAAAAGTAAAGCCCACTCTGTTCACAAATTCCTGGACTTGTGCGTTCCCAGGAATTCTTCAAGATCCATCAACATTCCATATGATTTTTCCCAGAGTTTGTCTGAGTGAATCTGGGAACTCTGGAATGAACATCAGCAAGCGAGTTTTATGCCTTTGAGTATATTAAAACTTTATAGTCTGTCATCATTGAAAGCTCTGGGATCAGACTATGTGCTTTCAGTAACCTTATCAGAAAAAGGCATAACAGCGTCTCACACTGTCCTGTGTTCAGTAATAAGACGACTCTATATAGAGAGTGTTGAAGACAATGAAAAATAATGAAACTCTTTGCAATGTAGATTAATTTTTTCCTCTTATAACAGATGGTTTTTCTTTTCTATCAGGGAGACGTTAAAAAGAAAAACTAATGCGAATGACCGTACAAGCCCAATTGCAAATAATCCTGGCTCAAAAAGGGATGCCCACTTCTGTGCAGTCTGCAGTGACTACGCTTCGGGATACCACTATGGGGTCTGGTCATGTGAAGGCTGCAAAGCCTTCTTTAAAAGAAGTATTCAAGGTAGGAGAACCAGCCTTTGATAGCTTTGCTCAAATAAGTTGTTTCATATGATAAGGGGCTGCGGCGGTAGATCTAGTAATGAGCTGATTTAAAATCCTGGCCTATGGTGCTGCATGCTGAGAACAGCAACACATGATTTGACTACTTTATCTTTTGGCTCTTGTGTTATCAAGATCTGGAACCACTACAAAGCAAGCAATTGGTTTCTTCAGAGAAGAGGTGGAATACATAGCATGGGAAGGCCCTGTGGTAGGGGCCTCGGTGGGATGGCACTGCAGACCTGTGAATCTGATTGCAGTTAGTGTCCCAAAGTAGACATAGTAATTGTGAATTTGTTATAACAGACACCGTTAGAGTAGGCGATTGGAGACTTTGCTTGCTGGGAACTATTCTGGACAAGAATATATTGCCTGGAGCTGTTGAGTCATAGCATATAACATCTACACGGTATGCAGGACACAAAAATATGTCTTGTAAGTGCTAGGTACAAATCTGATTATTGTTATTTCTCAGCCCTCCTCCCCCAGAGCCTACATTGCAATATATCTTATTCTGGTAGATCTATCTAAGACTTCCACTTCAGTGTTTAAATTCTTAAATATTTAGTATTTAGTTCAAATTTCCTGAGTGGCTGCAGTATGAAATAAAGCTAGGTCTCTCTGTTTGTTATCACAACCTATGGGCGTTGCAACTTTGGACCACTTAATTTCTTTAACCTTGGCTCTAGTTATCATGTTCTTTGGCCTCATCTAGGGTTTCTTGGTGGAAATTTAATTGGATTGACATTGGATAGCCCATGCAGATACTAACAGAGAAACTCTTGTCACTTTTTGGTCTATAATGTTCCCTTGCTCTTCTGCACACAAAGCATTTGGCAATCTTGAGATATTTTCTTTTCGACTCAACGTGGCAGAGTAGGTGTCACCATTAGATTCAAAGTTAATTCAGAACTTGTTTGACATTTCAATTTATTGTGCAAGTTCTGCAAGGGTGAATAACAATTACTATAAACTGGTGCAAGTTCTTTCGATTTCTAAAATAATTGAAGAGAACTTTGTCTCCAGTTTGTCACAAATGGAGACTAAATTTGATCTCAAAGTGTTTTCTGTCAGGAAAATTATTTGCCTGCTCTGTGTTGCTCACATGTGCTTTGGCCGTGAACAAGTTACCCATTGTGGCCTTTTGTACACCTTAACGTACCCTGTCAGGTAATGTTTGCTTGTAATTCAAATAAGTGAAAGGAAGTTCTTGGCATAAAACGCTATCAAGCACTCAGTTGCAACTGTTGTTATGAAGGATATTGCCTATAAAAATAAAACAACTGGGCCTACTATAGACAAAAATGTTGGGCTAATGTCTAATTAAAATTTGCTGGTATGACTGAGCAACTGTGTGTGGTCTCCTCTGCTTGTCCAAGTTTGTGGTGTGGCGTATTTGTCCCACGTCTCTGAACATCTGCCTGCAGGCTAAATCATCCCAAGGCCACAGGAGTTTTAATCCACTTTATAGTCCTGTGTGCTTGGGTTATAGTGCAACGGAGAGCTTCCTCCTCCTTTCCCCCCATGTTGTGTGAAGGGTGATAAACAGTAATTTGTTTTTCAGCCATATCTGCCAGTAGGAAACGGGACAAACTGTAACCTGATCTCTTCTTTTCAAAATTGTCGGTTCAAAAATTCAAGGTTAAAATTATTTTAATTTTGCAAGGAAATAGTCACAATGGTTCAGTTAAATAATTACTCTTGGGGACATGAACTCTTGGACTGCCATCAAGTAAAAATAATCTCTAGTAGCTATAACTTTGCCTGATCTATTCTTAAAGTTTGAAAAAAAAGAAAAAACAACTAAAACGTAAAAAAACAAGAGAAGAGAGATTAAGAAAGGTAAATGAGTGGATATTTTTTGCATCCTTTGGTAACTACTGCAAGAAAGATTTCCAGTATTTAGCAGAAGGTGATTCAACTGTATTTACACCAAGAGCATACTCAAGTCCAGTTTACAGTAATAAACCTTTGAAACAGATTATTGATTAATGAAACACCATAATGTAAAGGGGTTTGGGTGGGGGCAAAGTGAGGTGGGAGAGGAGGAGAAGACAACAGAAGAGGCTGAAGTGGAAACTCATGAAAATAAGAGAAACGTTTGTCCAGAATATCTAAATGTTAGATCTCATGCTTATGCTTTTTTTTGGTACTCTACAGTATGCATTACTTTATACTAGTCTCCTTTCTCTCTTGGGCTGCTTTTTTTTAATTGACTTTGGTCCAGGGTCAATCCTCCAAAGGCTTCTTCGTTCCTGGAACTCACCACGTGAGAGAGAGTTCAGTAAATAGATCTGCAGTTTACTTAAATCTTTTTGGGACCGTAGCTGTGTGCGTTGCTGTTTTCAACTCTGCTCAGGAAAAAAAAAAATAATCTACTATCTGCCACCCGTAGAATACTAGTATACAGTAAGAAGTTGGAGACTGGGAGCAAATCTCTACGAGACTGTATGTCCCATTTTCAAAAATCACTTGGTATTAGAAGGTGCCTGGTTATCTAAGTCATCACTAAAAGCTGGTCTGTGTTGTCTGGTTACTTTTTCAGGTCACAGATTGATGTTTTCAGTATAGGATAAATATGCATTTTTTGAATCAGTTAAATTCATGGAGCTTAGATATTCTCATAAGAAAAAGTTGAGATGCTTAAAATCATGAAGGTCCTGATTAGGGAAATGACCAAGAGAAGCTGTTGGAGACATTCGGTTTTCTCTTTTATACTCTGCTGCAGGACACAACGATTACATCTGCCCAGCTACCAATCAATGCACGATAGACAAAAACAGGCGCAAAAGCTGCCAGGCGTGCCGGCTACGGAAATGCTATGAAGTCGGAATGATGAAATGTGGTGAGTTTTGTGTGTCTGTGTTGTTTGCTTGAGTTTTGCTGGCTTTTTATTTCCCTTCAGTCAATTCTGTACAGCTTCCCCCCCGCCCCCCCTCCTTGAAATCCTAAAAAGGCATAACAGAATTAAGCTTGGTTAAGAATTGATGCATTTCTTCCTATAAAAGCAGGAAACGACTTGTCATTTTCAGAAAAAAAAGCCTGTGGGAAGGTGTAAGGTGTAGGTTCAGGACGGGAAAACCACAGTACCTCTGCAGAGCTCCGTGAAGGCAGTTTATTTGCATGCTACATTCCGCAGAATGGGAGCCCGAGATCTGCTGCTGCCTGAGCCTCGAGCCAATCTGAAACCCCTTCAAGCATGGGGTAAACAAGCCTGCGCTGTGTCCCGCTGGTTGAATGTAAGGCAAGAAGTAGTGAACAACCACAGTTTGTCACTGCACCATTCAGAATGATACAGCCTTTTCTCTTATTCCTGCCTTGTACTTACAGTGATGTGAATTCCCTGGAGTTGTACAGCTATAGATGATATTTTAAAGGTTACTTTTAAGAAGAAAATAACTTAAAAGGTATTTCAATACCTAGTGTACTTTCACAGCCAAGGTTTGTTGTCGTTTCCTATAGATTCGCCAACGTACGTGATAGAAATAGGCTGGGAAAACATCACATAGGAACACTGGAGGGGAAAGGAGAAGGTCACTGTGCTTGGTCCTCTGTGATTTGCAGGCATTCATCTCATTTCATCCCATTTAATGTAGATACCTATTTCTATTTCAAGACTAGGCGGTGTTTTCATCCTCCCACTGCTTTGATCTGAAGGCTGTTTGCAGAATATTATTTCTTTCATTAGGAACATTCTTCAGAATTCGAGCCTGCATTTATTGCTGGACAATTAATGCCCGCTTGTTCTCATGGCAACATTGTCTTCTAGCTTAGAGCCTTCTCTTCTCTTTATTGGTAACAGTCTGGTCTGGTTGTAGTTACGGACTGCATCATATCCCCTCACACATATTAGCCTCATATTAGGCTAAATGAACCAAGAAATCTCCTCCTCTTGCAAAAAAGTAGACAGAATCTGGAAGTCGTCGGGGTAGCTTGTCCCTCAATGTGCTCCAGGCTGAACTAATCTGTTTTGCACTTGGATGACCAGAATCATGGACAGTATTCCTGTGAACTCCCCTCACTGTAGTGGCATTAATACCTATCTGTTCCTGCAGCAGCTTTTCTCTGCGTGCAACCCGAGATCCTATTTGCCTTTTTCATGGTTGCATCAGGCTAACGGTCCATAATCATTCTGGGAGCTGTTACGGTTGCAGCCTCTCTGTTGGTTTCTAGCTGATAACTCCCAGCTTAGAGCTGCAATTTAAATTGTTCCTTGTATTATTTTGGTACTCCTGAAGCATATTTATTTTCTGTTGCTCAAGTCAGCTAGTTCTTTCTATATGAAGCTCCTATCTTCCTCTGCAGTGATGATGCATCTCAATTTTATCAGTGTTTTTCATTAATTTGCTGTCTGGCCTCCAGAAAGGAAAGCCTTATGCTTGCAAATGAGACTCCTTTTGAAACTTTACCTTCTGAATGGTGTCACCGTTCATCTTTATGACTGGAGAATTTTACTCAATGTGTAAGTTTTCCCAACAGGAGTTTCTATCAAACACCAGTTCTGGAGTTGGAAAGTTTTTGTAAATGTTGATTCCACTATGATATTATACGGTGGTCCTCCACGATGCTTTCCTTAAATGACTCCTTTTATTCTAAATGTCCAGGAAGTTCTGGTCTGTGATTAGCCCTCATAGGCATTATGGTATTACAAGTAATAAATAATGATAATGTGTACTGTGTTCCTTTTAATCTTCTCACATATTCATAAACAAAATTTTCCTACAATAGTGAAAGTTTATAGGATGTTAATGACTCTGCCTGGCCAAAAATAACTTTGAAACTATCGTAGTAAAATAACAGGAATTGTAGTTTTTAAAGATCAGGGGGTTTTAAAATAGTAGCACTGAAATTTGAGAATCTTAATTTAATTCGAGAAAAAGGAATATAAAGATTACTCACAATTGTCTGAGTTGCCTGATGAGTTCAGAGGCACCTGTGAGTAAAACTGATGCACGGACACATAGTGACAGACATTTAAACCAGACAGATTTTAAGACTCTATTTCTTGCATGAAACATAAATGCCATTTCCTGCAGGCTGGAGTGATTATCTTTCAAATTTTTTCTTGTTAGAGTCATGCTTTAATACCAGGTTTTTACTGTAAAAAGCCATTAAAAGAGTACATTTTCTTTTTAATGAAGGCTTTTCCCCATCTCCAGTCCTTTGCCAGGTCACTCAGTGAATGCATTGGTTCACATCTGCTAAAACCCTGGATAGCATAGAAGGGTTTGTAAGTGCATTTTTTGCTTGGTGGAGACTTGTTGTCCAGCAGAAGTGATAAAAGAACCTCAATTACCACTTTGTAGTTTATGAAAGCTTTTCATAAAACTGCACTGTTTGCATCAAATCTTTAAATCCTCATTTTGTATATTATCAATAGTCACCTTGAGAAAAAATATACGCACGTGTGTGTGTATAACATACATTTCTGTGTGTAAATGTGATTGGGCAGTACACACTGACTTTAAAACAGTAAGAGGCGATAGGAAAGTGTTGCTTTGGAGTTTCCTGGTCTGAAATTCTCTTGGGTGTCATTGCATTCATAAACGTTGAGAAGTCAACCCAAGAAGCCACAGCTATTTCAGCAGAGGCTAGCTTGAGGGTGCTTTGTATTAAGGTGGTAATGGATTTCCTTATGAAATATGCCATCGTTGCCAAAAGCGCAATGAAGGTCTTAGACACTGCCTCTGCAAATTTCTCTGCGGGAAGTCTTTGTTGTCTACTGTTGCAATCAAGAAAGCTACTGCTAAATTTTGGCACTAGGACTGCTATCAATGGTAGGAAAATAACTGCAAAGCACTGTCACCAGCAAAAAGGAAAACAGAATTACTGCAAATAAATCAAAAGTAAATTCTGCCCAGCGAACCCAAATAAGACACATCAGGATAAAATGGACCTTCTCTTGGAGCTTTCTGGTGTTTACCTAGGGGGCTTGAAATGCTCTGGGCTCTTTGCCCAAGGCAGTCCAGCAGAGGGGAGTTGCTTCGTGGTTTAGCTGTAGACTTTCTGGGAGCACCTGTGCTCGTACTTTTCTTTTTCGCATCCTGAGGAGCAAATAGACCTTCTTCCATAAGGATTTTTCAGTTTCCGTCTTGGCACTGGACTTACTTGTTTCCCCCACCCCGCTCCTGTATCTTTTTCCCCGTGTGCCAGTTCTCAATGTGTTGAAAATTGTCCAAAGATTAAAGCTCCTCTCGGTCCCCTCCCCACCCTCAATGGGGAGGCTGAGGGGCCGTACTAAAAAGGGATGGATAGACACTGTCCTTGAGTGCTGGCATAATTCCACGAATTTGCAGAAAGTAAAACAGACTTTTCTGTGGGCCGATCCAGTTCAGGACTTGGCTCTCTTTTTCTCCTGTGCTTGGCTGCTGCGTGCAGTTTCTAGATAGCACCTTAAAATACCGCCAAATACTTCTCACACAGAAAGTAATTGGGGGAAAAAATGTTTAATGAAATTCTCTAGACGTTGGATGTATTAATTGTATTTTAGCTATTATAGAAATTAGTGGAATTTCAGCTCATGTTCTCGTGTATGTATGGCAGACAGCAGCTTCTTTGTCAGTAGGTCTACTCTATGAATAAAGATGTACTCACCAGAACATATGTATTTGCTTTCAAAGGTGACTGGAGTGATAATGTGTGTATATATATATATATATATACACGTATATATACTAATGCATACCTGAGCGAGTTTTAAGCTCAAACACTTACAAAAACTCATTATAATATATTCAGTGGTAGAATCTGCAGTTGCTTCTGAACTGGTTAGTTGCATAGAGAGTTGCCAGGGACCAAAATCAATATTAAGAGCAACGTGCTGTATAACTGCCCACCATAGCAGACAGCAGAGGCATTTGCAACTTTTGAAGAATTTGTAAAGCAGGAGTTGCTTTAAAAATAGCGTGTTTCACTGCCGATAATACCTGCTGTGGCTTGGTCATGGGTGAGTGAACAACAGGCTCATTTTAATGATTTTTTTTTTCCAATGTGTCTTATTTCTTATGTTCTTATGATCATTTACCCATGTGGTCAATGGTGCTGTAGCTCGAGGTCTTGCCCTTGATTCAGCATCCTCGGCTGAATACAGCTCCTTTCTTGCACAAAGAATAGCTCTAAATAAGGAGAGCGCTATAAGAAGACTGAGGGATTTGATCACCTTGTGCACTCTTCCAATTGCCCGAATTACCCTTATATGAATGAATATTAGCTCTTAAGTATAGTATATAGAGAGTTTGTGGTAAAGTCAGAAATAATCCCTAATCTGGGAAGATGCAATTGTTTTATTGCTGTGCTTTTACACAGATTGATCCACATTTCTCTGTCTAGTTAAGCCAAATATTAAGCTGGTCTATAATTATTTCTAATATATAGTTTTATACGCACTTATACACGCCTGTTGGATGCTAGTAGAGGTAGAGGTAAAATTTCTCAGTCCTGTCTAAACTTTGGATTTGAATAAAAAGCACAGAAGTCCCTTTATGTTGCTGAAATGTTGCTTTAACTGGAAAGGCTGCTGCTTTCTGATGTGCCAATTGACTGGCAAGCTTAAATATTGTTTTCTCAGTTGTGTAATCTTACAATGCACTCTTTTTTAATACAAGCAGAATGAATTTTAATGTGGAAATAAATGGTACCTCTTGTAGTTACAGATGAGCTGTGTTTTATGCATACTGTTCACACACAAGTGAATGAGCCTTTGCCTGCTTTGGCAATATATGGTGACAATAATTCAGAATCTGGTTTGGTGTCCCGTCCCCCCTTTTATTTTCGTCACCATCTGTATTTTTTTATTGTCAAGTTTTTTATGCAGAAATGTTATAACACTCTTAGTTTGACTTTCTGATTGTGATTACAGAAACTGATTCTATGTTTTAAATGGAGTAGTTTTTTAAAATAAGTTATATGTGTACATATGAAACTTGATTTAGTTAAATAACCTAAAGTAACTTAAAGGGGCTTGCTATTTCCCAGTAAGAACCCTCCTCAAGTATTGAGACCTTTAATACCATCAGTAAGTATCACAACCTGACTGAATTATTTTAAGATGGAGCATGGAGTGCAGCTGCACAGATGAAAATTGTACAAGACTTATCAATTCAAACAGGATGCTGGATTACTACTTTTAAATAATATTTAACATTTTACTGATTTCTTTGATTTTCTTCAAATTACCTGGTCACTTACCTGTGTGTTTTTATTTTGGAGAGGCTACAAACTGTTAATTTAAAAGTCTTCACCACAGAGAAGTGGAAATGATAACTTGAGTCTCGGCCTCGATATTTTCCGTGCCACCAAGAAGTCTGGGTGACAGTACAGCGGAGCTGAGGACAGCTGATCAGAGGATGTGGAGTTCCACAAGAGTGCATTTGGTTCACTTCAGTGCCAGTAACTAAACTAAGGACAATGAGCTGGTTGTAAGTTCTTGCTTGACCACATGTTGCTTCTGGCAGGTGTGCCCAAACTGCTGGAATTTCTTCCTGATTGTGTCATCAGGCATCTCCTCCTCTCCCCAGCTCCCTCTTAAACCAGTAGTTCTTCTGGTGTTGTCTTTTTAGATATGGTCCCTAACTGAACAACTTTTCCATGTGTTTAAATAAAAGACTGCTCTCCATGTGTCATCTTTTTGGGGCTTCACAGCTCCACCAGGTACTGGAGAATAAAAACTGTGCATGTTGTGGAGCAGTTGGTATTTTTTGATAGCCCAAGAAAATTTCTCCTCTGCCTTGCATCTCCCTGTGGCTTTTAGTCCCTCTGTGCTATTTTTCTTGTTCTCTCCTTCAAGATGAAGATTTTTCTTGTTTTCTCCTTCTCTCTTCTCAAGTCTGGAGAATAAATCTTATGAAGAGTGATTGAAGGAGCTGGGACTGTTTAGTTTGAGGAGGAGGAGGCTGAGGGGAGACCTCATCACTCTCTACAACTACTTGAAAGGACATTGTAGGAGGTTGGTGCTGGTCTCTTCTCACAGGTCATTAGTGATAGAACAAGAGGGAATGGCTTCAAGCTTCAAGCTGCAACAGGGTAGGTTTAGACTGGACATTACAAAAAAGTTCTTCACAGAAAGAGTGGTCAGACCCTGGAATAGGCTGCCCAGGGAGGTGGTGGAGTCCCCATCCCTGAATGTGTTTAAGAGTCGTTTAGATGTGGTGCTGGGGGATATGGTGTAGGAGAGAACTTTGTAGAGTAGGGTTGATGGTTGGACTCGATGATCCCAAGGGTCTTTTCCAACCTGAATGATTCTATAAGATGACCATGTTCAATGTGCTTCAGCTTTCTAAATAGTGGAAATGATGTGAGGTGTTGTTTCTTGCTTTAGTTCAGTTCTCTCCTGGTGATTAGGATCTCTACCATGCACATTCATATGGATATCAGAGCCATGGAGATCGCTGTAGGTAGACCACCCTAGGAAGTACCTAGGCACTTCCTCATCTGTCTCCAGTTGTACTTTTGTTCCAGGTGCTTACCTCACTGTTGACCTTTCCTCTTTGTCTTCCCCGATGGAAAATATTTACATACTTTCTGTGCATGACATGACTTCAGAGCAGTCTGCAGCCCACTGTGCCATTCTAATGTTTTTTCTGAAGCTGACAAAGCACTTCAAGATTTTCCTCTTGACCTTTGTGCATTAGTCCAAAATGAGGCTTAGCGCAGAGTTCACTACATCATCCTTTCCAGATCTTTCTAGAAATTAGCCTGTTTGTCACTGTTCCTTTGACACTCTCAGGAAGAAAAGGATTTGCACATACAGATGGTTGAAGAAATTGCTCTGTGACTTCTGTAGTTCTGCAGGTAACCTTCTTCTGGATATCATCAAGTCTGATTTCATTGATCTACCATAAGATAAAGTCTCCAGCTCTGATTGTCTCTGTTGGTGTGTTATCTTCCCCTAACTGCTGTTCGGCTGCTCTGGCGACTTCTAGCTAGATGTCATTCAGTTAAGCATTTGTTTCTGCAAATAACTGATTGTTTTCCTTCATCCCATTATTTGTGCAAATGTCCTATCAGTATTCAACCCATATCACCCTACCCATAATCCTTTTAGGCGTGCAAAACCATCCTTGCCCAAAATGGTGGAGATTTTAGGCTGGACTTCCAGCTGATAATGCTTCCAGTTCCAAATGCCTTGTTCCACTTAGATTCCTCCGTGCCAGAGGATATGTTTCATTGAACCAGCTTTGCCTATTTGTATTCTCCAGTCTCTTGGGTTTTCAGATAGAGGGTGTTCTCCAATACTGAGAACTTCTTTAGTGGTCATCCTGTTCTCTTTTATATCTGAGGTGGTTTACTAAACAGACAGCAAGTGAGGATGATAGCGGGGTACAGTTGAAAGTTCCACATCCTTAGAGTCCTGGCAGAATTTGTGAGTCCTTATCCAGTCTTTCTAGTGCCTCCAGGTCCTACCCAATTGCCCTTTGCATCTCACCCTTCTCATGGGAGAGATGCTTGATAGCTGCTGAGGCAAGAGAGGACTATGACCTGAAAAGCCACCTCATCCGGGGAACCTCCACCACTCAGAGTCTGCATTCACCCAACATCTTATTTAGCAAGACAGCATTAATTTTTTGTGTCCCTTACTCCCTTTATTTTTAATTTGGCTTATGTTTGGCCCTCTTTTCTCACTGAAACCCAGGGCCAGAATTGAATTGCCTGGCTGCAATTTAGGCAACTCATGGTCTATAGAACTCTGATGGATATGGATGAAGAATGGTAGGTATTGCTGAATCCAGTAGCTTGACAGAAGGAAAACTGCCATATTGCCATGTCCCCAGGTACAGGAGCAAGTCTGAGCGTATATTGTTATTATTAGGCACATACACACACGATACCAGCCACACGGATCAGCACAGACAGAAAATATAGCTCTCATGGGAGTGCTACAGCAGTGGAAAATATATGCATATATACAATAAAGATCCTTCCAGTAGCTGGGTTTAGACACCCAGTCTGTCAAATAGTTGGCCTGCGTATCTCCATATCTCCCCAGCCTCTGGGTCTGCAGCCTCACCCTAGTTGCTGGTACTCAGAAACTTCTCCCATACAAGTGGTCACAGAAACACACATGTGCTATGGATCCCTCCAGTAACTGGCTTTAGAAAGTCAATGTTATCCAGTAGCTGGCTCCCGGATCCTCTGCTCTTCCAGGTACCTTGTGCACAAACTCTTCTGTGCACCCACCCACACACACGTGTACATCTCTGGCAGCTGGTCCAAACCTGTGGCCCTACTGGTAGCTGACACCCAGATCCTCTGGTCTTTCTAGTGGCTTGGAATGCCTCGTCCCTCCAGGTGAACTGAAAAGCCTTTCCTATTGATTTATCTGCTGGGTGTCATGCTCAGACCACAGGCTGATCATTCTCCTTTGATAGCCCTGAGAGTAGCCCAGCCCATGTGCTTGTTGTCACCGGTTAGGTTCTCGGAATTCTTCCATCTCCATTGTTCCTTTGCTTCTGTGTCTTCACATGCCTTATGAAGTCCTTAATCATCTACCCTAATGAAGAAGAACCAGACTCTGTGACCAGGGCAAGAAGTCTTTAGGCAACACAGTGAAAAGATTTCATAAATTAAGTAATGTCAAGACAGTAGCAGTAATAGAGCTGATGCTTTTGTCAAATTTGTTGTGGGACTGAAACCAAATGAGACAATTTATTATGCTTTAAGACTCTATGGTCTCTATGTAGGCAATAATAAATTTTGGTCTGGTATAGATTTATGTTAGCATAAGCTTTTTCATATCTATGAAAATTCAACCTTTGAGTATCATATGTCAGGAAAAGTATTAATGACCAGCACAAAACATTAACTTCTAAAATATTTAGAGGGCAATTTAGCTGTGATATTAGAAATGTTAAGTGCTAGAGGATTCCAGTCTTTGGTAACAATATTTTTAAGTATCCTGATTTTTAGTATGGTACAATCTTGCACATTAGTTACTGCCAAGGATTATTTGTAAATCAGTAAACATAGTCCTTGTTATGCTGAAGGGGTGAGGGAAGTTGAAGCCATGGCTGAATGTTTTAGTAAATCCCCATATCGTGTTTTTGGAGATGCTGTTAGACTCTTGCCATGGCAGCTATGGAAGAACAGGTAACAGTGGTGCCACCAGTAACTCTGACAGAGAATCGGAGACTATTTGGTGGTGTTAGAATCAACAATAAATTAATTTCAGGAATTTAAAGGAGTGCTCTTTGCAACAGAAATAGTGTTCTGTATTCAGAACTCCAAATGGGGGCTTGCTCCTTCTAGTTGTAGATATTGGAGTTCGCTCTGGGGAAACTTCTGCTGGCTTAATGGGACGTAGGGAGAAAACGGGTCGCATCTCAGAGAGTCCCTAGCTGACCACCCAGCCAGCACTGAGGCCCAGCTGTGCTTCTGCCTGAGGTATTTATTCTGTGTCATGGCAGACTTTCAGAAGTATTTTCTTCTGCCAGTTTACATCTGTAACAGAATTTACAAACAGCTATCTTTATTTGATTTAAAGGCCTGATTTATTTCTTTTTGATGTCAATGGGCATCTTCCCATCGACTTTTAAAGTGAGTTAACTGAAGTTCAGCAGTAGACATTTTTTAATGTTATTTTTTATTTGGTAGAATAAACAAAAACCTCTGCTGAAGTCAGTGGAAACAAAGTTAAGTCAATGGTGAATGCTCTAGAAATTCTGAAAGTTGACGTTGAATATTAGAACATCCAGTATTAAAGGATTTTTCCCCTTCTTCCCAAACATTTGGATTTACATAACGCGACACTGAGAGAAAAATACTTCAATGCAATCATGTGCCTTTCGTGTCAGGCTCGAGAAGAGAACGTTGTGGCTATCGGATCCTGCGTCGCCATCGTAATTCAGAAGATCAGGTGCATTGCATTGGCAAAACTAAGAAATTCAATGAGACGGCAACCCGCGTAAAAGAGATCCTGCTCAGCACAGTCAGCCCAGAGCAGTTTGTTTTAACACTACTTGAAGCGGAGCCTCCCAACGTCTTGGTGAGTCGTCCCAGCAAACCATTCACAGAGGCCTCCATGATGATGTCCCTGACAAAACTGGCTGACAAAGAGCTGGTTCACATGATTGGTTGGGCCAAAAAAATTCCTGGTAAGATTTTCGATCTTGTTTTTGTTCATTTTACTCACTGCTTTTACCATTAATGTGTCATTCTCTACCTTGAAATAATAGCACAGCACAGTAAATGTGCAGTATGAAAATCTGAAGCTTTTTATCCTGTTGAGCATTTTATTGCTCTCAGGAATTCACCTGGATGTATTTTGATTTAAACAACAAGCTAGCCCATAATTTGCTATCTGCTGTCAGTCAAATACTTGTTCATTTTGCTAAAAAGCATAGTTGGTGTTGCATGTAATTTGTACCTCATCAACTATAAATACCTGATTAATCTAATTTAGAAGGTTCATTAAAAGGGGTATTAACTAGATTGCTATAAAAAAGAATTTAAGACCAAATTCTTTCCTTGAATCCCGATAGAAGGTTTCTAATACAGTTGATGAAAACTGAAGTGTGTCCTAGCACCGAGTGCCTGCAATTGCTTCCGTCGACATGGTTGCTGCACGAGAGCATCACATTGCCAAGTTGAGCATAGTATCGATCTCGGAATTATTGTGCACTCTCCTTCAAAACAAAAATCAATAAGGATGCTTTTGGTTGTTGGCAACACAAAGAATATGCACTGAAGTACAACTACATGCGTTATTGCCTTGAATGCCTCAAATGCTACCACAGTATCATGGCAATGTTCACTTCACCATTTCACTTCTTACAAACTGGAAGAGGTGAACATTTGCAATTCCTTCTCCGCGGGGCAGCCATGATTAAAACAGTCAGAATAAATAATAAAAGCCAGAATAAAAGCAGCCAGCACATGCAAAAGATAGCTGGCAATGTTGCGCAGAAAATCTTGCCGGCTGCCGTAGACTAAACTGCAGACTGTGGCCCTTTAGCAAGAGCTAGGATGACCAACTAATAATAGTGGTCTGAAAGAAGCATTGAATAATTGATCGACACACAGCAGCGTGGGGCTTAATCTTTAACTTCAGGTATAGTGCTCTGCTAGAAGTGATCCCTACGGCTGCGCTTACCTCCCATGGCTAATATACTTTGCAGCGCGTCTGGCAGTCCTAACCCCACCTCCGTCGGGACTTAGGAGCCAGCGCACCATGACCCGTCTCTTGGATTTTGTGCTGGAGGCAACCAGAACATGCCGGTGTGTGCCCTGGTCTTGTCACAGCTGTGCAGTATAAACAGCACTTGCTGCTGCTTGAATATGCACCTAGGAAGACATAACAGTAATTCGTACTTCCAGAAATATTGGTGAATATTTCATATAATCCTTACAGTAAGAATTTAGGATAATGATTCCATGATTCGCTGTATGACTCACCGACTGCCACATCTTCACCTCTTCGTCTCATTGTGTTAGTCTCTTCTCTAACTCAATCTTAATTCTCATTTTTTTCACTGCTGACTGCAGAAGTTTTGTGTATCGCTAATCCTTCTCGTTCTTGTCTCTGGCTCACTTTGCTGTTTCTGATGTGAAATGGCATGCTAATAGCACTGTAGAGTATTTCAGTATATTTATAAAGATGCTCAGTAGTTTGTAAATTCTCATATTTGCTGTCTTTTTTGAGGCCAGGTAATTGAAGACAAAGTGCAGTGATGCCTGGATCAAAGTGATTTGAATTAGTCTAGGACAAATGGTCCGTATACGATGGAAACTTTCAAACTATCCCTTTCCGTGTTGCATCTCTAAAAGGATTTCCACCCACTGTTGTGCTGTGTATCTACTTTTCCCAGTTAGCACTGAAGCCCCTCAGTCTTCCCCAGTATTTATGAAGCTAAGCGTATTCTTTGCTACCAGTCCCGTTCTGCGCTCACGCTGCTGTTCCAGGTCATTAACAGCTCTATTAATCACTGTTGCCACTGGGCTTTGAGCAACCTGCTCTAGCGGGAGGTGTCCCTGCCCATGGCAGGGGGGTTGGAACAAGATGATCTTTAAGGTCCCTTCCAACTGGAACCATTCTACGAGGACAGGAGCGTATCCTATTCCAGCCCTAGGTGGAGTGGCTGAGGGTGCTACCAGCTTCAGCTGCTGGGCCACATCTCTCAGTTGCAGAATTACAGTCTCCACGGCTCAGCCGCTGTCTTGGAGGGTTCAGGTGGGATGGTTTTAGGGTCTGCAAATCCCAGGTCAGTTGCTGAGCTGCTGGGGAGGAAACGCTTCCGTAGCACAAGCATCATAAACCTATTTGCAAAATGATAGTGGTTTTGCCATTAATGTGGAATGTTTTAAACCGAGATCCTAAATCCTTAATCCTTATTTTTCCTCCTTTAAGAAACTCTGAAAATAACTGTAAGTGAAGTAAGTAACCATAAGGGGTTAAGTGTTGTCTGTTGCTGTAATTTCTTGTCTGATCAGAAAAACTTAAAGGTACTTTTTCAGAAGACACCATATAGTTATGTTAATCCAGTAGGAAGTGAATTGTGAAGGAAAAACAGAGAAAGTCTTAGAAAACAACCTCATTTTAAGCAATATTTGAATGGGGAAAAGCCCCCAAACAACCTTTTTCCATTTTCTGATTGTTCATAATTTCTTTACTTTTTTTTTTAAAAAAAACCAAAACCCACAAACCTAAAACCTCAGCCAGTTGAGATTAATTTTTTGAATTTTTTAAAAGATTAGTTTCCAAACCAACCCCAATTTTGACATTGATCACTTTTAGTTTATTTTCACCCTCTGTCAGAAATCAAAACCTTTTCTTGGCAATAAGAAAACTGTATGAAGAAAACCTATCGAAGCCGTCAAACCCCTTCAGCACAGTTCCTGGGAACGCTGACACCTTATCGTGAATGTTTGGTTTTTCTTATCTCTCCTGTTACATAGAACAGAAGTAAATACCATTTTACAACAATGCCAAAAATAGATGTGATGTTTAATATGTACCCAATTATAAGTAATGTTGCCATATTACATGGTAGTTAGAGCTTGAATGTGGATTTGGTTTTTTTTTTCCATTAAAATAACAGTGATGACTAGAATTACAGTTTTCAAAGATTCTTGCCTGAAGTTAGTCATCTAGATCCCTGCTCTGCTTCCTGGTGGTAAGGTCTTGAAAAAAAAAAATACGAAGTTCTTGACCAATGGCCTGGTGAACAGTAATTTTACTTTCTGTAAAGCTGAATATTTGCCTTTGTGTAGTTGAGTAAGAAGCCCATTTTCACCTCTACATTATTATTGAGTATTATTTTGACATTCACCAGAAGTGAAAGAAAATATTTTTTTTTCCGTATAGATGCTGATGTTAACAGTATTTTTTATTTTGCTTAAATAGGAAAGATAAATGTGGTTTTTTCCATATTTAATATCTAATGACCTTCTTTTGTTATGAATTTTACTCTGTGGCTGTATTTTTGGCTGTACTTTCAGCTTAATGGATTGTGGTTTTGTTGTTGCTCAGTAAAACAGAGGCTGACACCTGGAATTTTTCCTTCTGAATTCCGAGTATTTTAATTCTAAATTGTCGGATGGCAGAACGTAACTTCTCTAATTGCCTTTTACTTCGTTGACCTCGTCTAAGAGGGTTGAACATGGTTCATAGCTGAACCTGTATTGCTAATCGATAGGATGTTGTCATAATACTGAAATTTGGATTCATTATGCAATCTAGTGTGTTGCTGGCCAGAGCAGTGTCTCTTTTGCTAGTTACTACACATCTAGCACAAGTTTTTTCTGGTCTGTCTCCATGATTTCTAACTAAACTATTAGGTATGGAGCACACCATTTAAAGGGCACGTACTACAGCAATAGAAAAATAAGTCATTTAATGTAATCTGCCTCAAATGAAACGAGACTTCTGACGCTGCCATGGAAGCTATGGTGGTTACGTGCTGCCCTTGGTCTTTAAAGCATAAGATTGTTTAGAAAAAGAAAGATATAATCCTTCTAATAGCTGTTCTCAACGGTCGCAAATCGTACTGCTGGGGCTGATAATGTGAGTTTTTCTAGACGACTGGATCTTTAAGTATCTGTAGATTGAATGTTGGGACTTGGTCCAACACCTCACTCAACTGAGGTAGTTTGTAAACCAAATAATCAGTTGTTTATATGTTAGAGAAATCAGCAAACACCTGGGTAAATGTTTATGTAAATAAACTTCTGAAATGTCTTTGGACTGCTGTTTCCCAGGAAACTGCCACTGTCAGTTTATACTATTTACGCTTCCACGATTATTTTTCTAAAAGCACTTTTAGAATTATGCCTGCGTCTGGCAGATAATCTGTTGTTGGCTGGGAATTCTGTAGTAAATTCTGTGACAGCAAAGTCCAGGAGGGAAGGTACTGCTCAGAGGCTCCTGTTTACCCTTCGTACAAAATAAGGAGTAAAATAAGGACTTTGAAAGGCAGCACTTCTAGCAATGGTAAAAAAGCATGCTTTGCTCAGTTCATGCCAACCAGGGGCTGTCACCGAGTGTCTTCCAGCCTAGTCGTTGAATAAGATTAAAATACATGGAGCATTTTTACAAATTACTGAGTCTTTGACAGCGGAGTCTTTGACAGTGCAAACATACAACGTGTATTTTAAGATCTCAGACAACTGGAAAGAGCTGTGGGAAGCTTGTCTCCCATGTCTAGGCTGTGTAATGATTTTTTCCCTAGGTATAGTCATAGAGACAAGCTTGTCTGAAAAAGAAACAACTCTGCATCTACAGAGACCTGTCTGCTTTGAAAAACTGTGGCCTGATCTGGGTTGTAAACACAGGCATGGTTTGACCGCTTCTGAAGCGGTCGTCACCGTATCGGTCTTTTATTCCTTGACTGGGCAGCGTGCTTTCCCGCTTGCATTTTGGCAATTCACAATTCTGGTTTTTTGGTTTGGGTTTTGGGTTTTTGTGGGGTTTTTTTGTTGTTGTTTTTTTTTTTTGCACATGTGTAAATTTCTATTTTGCTTTATTTGGCTTCTGTGCATCTTTTTGCCCCAGTCTTTTTTGCAGAGGAAAGGAAAGGGAGGGCAATGACTGTCTCTCCCTTCTGGCTGTGCTGCAGTCCTATCTGACACCTTGCTGTAAGTTCTGGAGAGAATTAAATGCAGGAAGAGGCTTCTGCACAATTGCATTAATTCTCTTCTTGCTTCTGGGACGCTGTGTATGGAGGCGATGGGGACAATATTACCTTCATCAACTATCCTTGTCTTCTTTTCTTCTAGTTTGTTACAATTTTGGGGGAAGAGGGCAGCAGGAATGGGAAGGGTTGGGATTGGTTTGGATGGGGTCAGAACATCTAATTTACAAAGGGAATGATAACACAGAGGCACCAAGATGTGACTTCTTTCATAGTTACCCAATTAACTCAGAAACATGTCTGTCTTATGAGGTAAAAAAAAAAACCCCACCTGCAAGGGACAACCATGTGTGTTTTGGGGGAAGAACAGACTATTTTCTTAGGAGTCCTCTGCAGTGCAACGCAGTAATCTCTGACAAAAGTGAGCTTCCCAAGTGATTCCCCAGTGCATCTCAGGAGGCTGTGGGACCATCGTCTAAAGAGGTGGCCAAGCATAAGGCAGGTCCTCCGCAGTCACTTGAGTTTCACCAGCTGTATGGGAGTAATTGCACTTGAACATCACTCTGCTTTATTTCAAATCTTTTGTGTGAGGTTTGACAATGACAATAACAAATATTCATGTTCCTGTCTGAGATGGCAGCATGATCCTTCTGATGTCAGTTGTCCCTTTTCTGGCTTTCTTCACAACCCATAATTCTTTTTGTTTCTTTTTGCTTTCTCGTATACTCAGTCTTCTTTATCAAAACAGAAAATTAAACAGATTGATTTATTTTATGCTATTTTCATCATTTTAGGTTTCATTGATCTCAGCCTTTATGACCAAGTAAGACTCTTGGAGAGCTGCTGGATGGAAGTTTTAATGGTTGGTCTGATGTGGAGATCAATTGACCATCCTGGGAAACTAATTTTTGCACCAGACCTTGTACTAGACAGGTAAAGGAATAAACTTCTTTAGAACACTTCGTATTAGCATGTTTGGAGGTGAGGTGAATGGTAAGAGGAAGAGGATTAAGTATGGGAGTTGCTATTAATATTTTATCTAACAGTATAATTTACTTGTATTTGTAACAATAATATCTTGAGGTTCCCTATCCTTACAGGGGCTTAAGAAATGCTAAGCATAAACAGTATTGTTGAGCTTGCCAGTTCCTTAATTCCTCTAGCGCATGACAGCGTGAACTTTCTCTGTATTTTTCACTTCTTTTGTTGGTTTTGTTCCTTTTGGCCCGAGTCTCTAGATGCTGAAATTGTAGATACATCAACACAATGCACTACATTGTCTGTCAGTTTCTTCCAGCTGATAGATTTTCTTCTCTGACCCCTCAAAAAAAGCAGACGTAGTGTCAGGCCATATTTTAATTATTTTAAGCAGCTTTTCTACCTGTTTTTCTTTCTGCCCCTAGTGCAGACTTCATAAATAGCTATAATAATAAACATTGCAGAATTAGTCAAAAGGGATTTAAAAAAGCCCTAGCTTGCTTTTTAATACCGAAAGTATTTTTTTCAAGCTAAAGCAGGGTGTGTGCAAGATTAAAAACTATTTCTCCCTAACATCATGTACCAGCAGGGAAGAATAAGGGTTAGTAAGGGTGCTTTTCTACAGGACTTTAGAATGATTTGACCTGGGCTTCACATTGGTAAAACGTCAGGGAAACAATCTTGGGTAGGTTTAAAATGTCTCTTAACCTTTTCAACCTGCGGAAATTCAGATCTATACCAGTTATGTGGCTTGAGCTCAATGACAATCATCATCTTAGATACAGAAAGCAAAATGGATTAGTAAGGGAAATAAATTTAATTTATAAAGGGTATGAAATAAATTATTGTTTGCTCATACGAAATTCAGTGCAAGGACACGCTGGGATGTTCAATGCAATGATAAGAAATTGCTGAAAATGTATGATACATTTAGTCCCTCGGGAGCTCATATGCGCTGAATGGAGGGAGCTTATTTGATGCATTCCGTCATCTCCGCAAGATACAGCAGAGTGGGAGCTAACAAGCATCTGGGCATGCTGTGATTTTATTTTAAGAGATTCATATATGAAACTGGTCTGTAACTTGATTGTTCCTATCTTAGCTGAACTTCAGATACATTTCCTACATGGTCTTTTAGACAAGTAGATCTCTGATGCTTGTGTCTTTGTTTTGAAACTGGCAGCTGCCTCCAAAGCTTAAAATTCTCCTTTGGAGATTTTTTTTTTTTTTTTTTTTGGAGAATTCTCCTTTGCTATGAGGAACAGGGGAAACTGGGCACTATTCAGGCAGCTGCCTTTCCGCAGGCAGTACTCGCTGCACCTCCATCGTGTTACCTGCCTGTGCCTGGCTCAGCACCCTCTTCTTGGGATCCAGTAGAAGAGTAAAGGTCTTTTCATTCTCCTGCACTGCTGTGCTTAAGCCTGTCTTGTCTTAAAAACGTTACAGAGAAAAAAAATCTCATACTGCAGATAGTATAAGAAGCATCCCTTTGAATACCATGTCATAGAGCTTAATTGCTATTTTAGTCCAGTATGTGTTAAAAAAAAAAAAGCTAACCCAAACACTGGAACAGTAACTTCAGTGGTTTGAAATTTGCTGCTGCTCAATTTTAAAACAATTGGAATGGCTTAGGGTTGTTTGGTGTTTTTTTTTTCAGATCAGAAAATGGGACTATTTCTAATGTCCAAAACGGAGAAAGTTGCATTCAGCAAACACAAAAATAACCAAACCACAAAACAGCTAAAAAACCAACTATTTACATTTAAGCACCTTCACAGAAAAAGCTGCTGCGGGATGGGGGTAGAGGTTGTTTTATTCTTTAAAAATGTCTTAATTTTTCCAAGAAACTTATTTTAGGGAGTCTTTCTCACTCGCCAAGTCCTGAGGCCTCGGTCAGGTACAAATAGGGATGTCACCGGTTGCGGTATTAACTCCTTGTGAAACAAATCTGGAAGGTGATTCAAGGCGGTACTGTGCCCTGCACTACAGAGTTTCAAACTGATTATGCAGAATTATATTGGCTGCGAGGATGAAGCCTCTTACTTACTGGTCACACTTACCTGCAATCAATCCTGCATGCACTTTGAAGAGAAAATCAGGTTCTTAGAGGTGCTGACCTTTTATAGCAGTGTAATTTTCAATTTAGATTTCATGATAGAACCTTTTGAATGCTCCTGAAGATGAGATGGACAGGCCTTTTCCAGCCTACCTGCTTTGACTTTTGTCTGGCTGAGTCAGAGTTCCTTAATTCCTTTTTTTGGGTAACATTTTAAATGTGTTTCCATAGGGACGAGGGAAAATGCGTAGAGGGAATTTTGGAGATCTTTGATATGCTCCTGGCCATGACCTCGAGGTTCCGAGAGCTGAAACTGCAGCACAAGGAGTATCTATGTGTCAAGGCAATGATCCTCCTCAATTCCAGTGAGTACGCAGTTGAGACTGATTCTCACCAAATGCTACTTTTTATTTTGGGGGTGGCTGGGAAATCAGCCTCTAAAAATGGCAGAAGTATTGAATGAGATAAAGCTGTTGAAAGAGACCAATAGGAAAGGACTTCTAACCATCAGATTGTAAGGATTTTTGCTCAAGAAACTTCTAAACTGTACTATTTGCTGGATTTAAGGTCTGTGTCCTGTTGTAAGGATTGCATGAAAGACCCAAAGTCTGAAAGCTTCTCACAAGGTGGGGCTGATGGCCCAGGCTGTGGGTATGTCCTGTTCAGTGAGAACTCTTGCTCATAGCTCTGCGGATCCTGGTCATGTGTAAAGTTGCTGTACAGCTCTACAAGCCTGTCCTTCATTCTTAATTCTGGTAAAACTAGTTAACTCAACTGAGTTATGATTAATTGGGCTTTAATGTTCCTATTTTATGATAATTAACTGGTAGAAATGATTGAAAGTGCTCAACAGTTCTGCAAGATGAATTTCAGTGTAGAAGCTTTGCTTTGCAGCCTTTTACATAAGGCAAATAGGAGTGTGTCTTTGCTAGTTTAGGGGAGTCTGCAGCAAAATAATTTTATTCCCCAGGACAAACTGTAATTAATGTTGTCAAAAATACCCAACAAAAAAATAACATCTAACTATTTACATATACTGTTTTCAGCAAGAAGCTGCTGCGTAATTTTCAGCCCAGTTCTGAAGGAGAATAGTCCAGCTGTTATTCCACTTATTTATTTCACCAGACAACCAAAGCTGTTCTTTTTTTCTTACAAAAACCCACCACAACAATAACTAACCAACAAAAACCCAACAAATACCCATGTTCATCAGCCCTATTTTCTTCAAAGCCTCACCTCCCAAAAAAAAAATCTCTCCTTTCACCTCTCCCTGCTCTCCTTTTTTGTCAAAGTTAATCTTTTACTCCTAATTGCCAAGGTGTTCTGGAGCTCTGTCCTTCCATAAGTATCTGTGGGAGGATTTTTTTTTTTCCCCAGGTCTCTTCTGCTCTATCGACAATGTTATTGTGTGTTTCCAGACCTCCCTAGTGGTGATTTCTTCTCCTCCCTCTCCATACCACCAGTCCCCTTTTTTCACTTTGGCTGACTTTTAAGATTTCTCACTGTAGACAATGCTGTATTGTGGCACACTTAGTGAGCTGCAGGGAGACCGTGGCAGGCTGGGTCTATGAGCAGTGTCTCTCACCGTGTTCTCCTCCCTCCCTAGGACATACTTAGAGGGAAAAAAAAGGTGGTTTTTTTTTCAGCGAGAAGGTATTAGAGCAAGCATAATGCTGTAATTCATAATAGTTACTAAACTGCAAGGTACGGAGTGAATCAAAGGAAAACCTCCTGGAGAATGGAGAGGATGTCCCTCCTCTGGACGCGAGGGCCTATATTCAACATTTCTCCTTGTAGGATTTGGGACAATCACTTGATTTGCAAATGATGTGGCCATCAAATTTTGGCAAAGGAGTGCAAGTTGGAGCTCGCTGTAGCACATGGAGCATCGTTTGCGCAGTCTTGAGGGGGGGATGTCAGGAAATGTATCTTCTCTAATCCTGCTGAATTACTACATCAGAAAAAAATCCACAGTTGCAGCTTTTTTTTTTTTCCTTCCTCATGAACAGGGAGTTATTTCTTTCTCTCCTCTGGTTAGGCATGTTTCCCTTGTCAGCAGAGGAACCCGAAAGCAACAGGAAACTGCATCACCTGCTTAATATAGTCACAGATGCTTTAGTGTGGGTTATTGCGAAGAGCGGAATCCCCTCGCAGCAGCAGACAACCCGTCTGGCCAATTTGTTGATGCTCCTCTCTCACGTCAGACACGCAAGGTAAATTTTACAGAATGTGGGTAATGCATAAGGTGTTCATGTTATATGTTTATTACAGTGACAAAGCAAGGCTTGAACTCCAGAGCACTCCTGAGGGCATCCTGGTGCTGCTCTTCGTCTCTGTTCATTGTAAGGCTTGCTTTCCCAGCAGAACTAAACAGGCAATATACTCTCAAGCGCTTGCTGGCACTCAAAAATTTTGTGTTGGTAGTAAAATGTTGTGTTAACTGGGTTACATTAAATTGTTCATTATGTGATCTGCCTGAAATGTTTAACAATAATAACACAAATTCAGCCTTTGGAACAAAACCCCACCCAGTCATGAAAACTCCTCCATCCAAAATAAAAGTCTCTTTCAAAACTGATCTGCAGCGTGGGCTTTGGTGGAGAAAAGTGGATGCTATGTGTTCTGCCAGATCAAATTTGTTGTCTTTTATTTGGAACCGCAGCATTTTTACCAAGTGACTTATGCTACAGCGATGCCATGCTCTTGCTTTCCCCATGGGAAGCAGCTCCTCTGCTCCCTACTGGTTTCTGGACCTCCTTGAGCTGTTCATCTTTGGTTGCAGTACAGCAGCAGACTCAAATGCAGGGTGCTACAAACAGATGCTTTTCAGGCTGTTTAATTATTACCCAGAGACCAGCTATTCACAAAGCTGTCTTGTGTCCTGGCTTTGGACTGTGTGTCCCGGGGCCAGGCTGGAGCATGCAGAAGGAGAGATGGGCATATCTGACTTTGGTAAGGAGCACTGAAGAGGGACAGTCACCTTTGCGACAAGCTTCCTGGGAGAGCAGGTGGCAGCAGCAGGGACCTGATTGTGCCAAAATGCAGCTTTTAACAGGCAGTTTGTGAACTGGGGGTGAGTTTGAGCCCTACAGGAGCTAGAGCACCAGCCAGAGCACTCCCAACCCGACTCCTGGCTCTAATGCACTGCTGTCGCCTGGGTTTCCCACTGTAGCGTGGCACTGCATCACAGCATCACAGGAGCTCTTGATCTGGCATGGCATGAATAAACACTATGAATCTTTGCAAAATTTTTATATTTTCTTATTAAAACAAGAGTTTTTGTGCTGTGCCTCTCTCAGCCGAAGTCTGGAGGCTACTTGTGACCTGTCTCCTTTACGTTGCTTAGTGCTGGTCAGTCAATTATAGTTTGTTCTGGCAATAATTGATGCTCTCAGCCTTGATTACCAAACGATGCAGGACTCTCAAGAGCTGGGAGTAGGAGGCAGGGCCCACAATTTCTTCTCTGCCATTAACATATTTGTAACTCTTGGATCGTAGCAGAACCTCATTTTTCTGGAAGCATTGCCCTCTCCCAATCCAATCCACCAAGTCATCTATGTGCTGGCTGGCTGCTGCTATTTCCACTGTGATAAATTTGGTGTTGAGAAAGCCTGCTTAGATTTCAACCCCCAAAGCCTTGAATGCATCTGACTTACATGTATGTGCAACTGTAGTGGCAACAGCTGTCTCCTGTTAGGCCACTGAGCACCCAAGCTAACAAGGTGTCATCGTATCTTACTGCATAACAAAAAAAAAATGCTATTAAAGTCTGTAGCCATCTGCAAGATCTCACCCTGGACCAGCAGAGAGGAAACAAACTGCTTGGAGTTAGCCAGGGTAATTTGGTCTTCCTGCTCAACCGGACAGGAGAGGCAGGCAGTCACTAGAGCTACACACTGTAAATTCACCTTTTGTATGAAGTTGCAGCCTGTGGGCCTCCGCTCTTACAGCATCCGAGGTTCTTCTCTTTGTTTTCAATGCTGTTGGTACCTCTGCAGTATTTTCTGAAGTCGATTTGTGCGCTGCAAAACAAGTCTTGGTTCTCTAAATAGTGAAACCTTCAGCTTTAACGTACTGGGATGTTGTCACTGTTGATAGTGGTGGGTGATCTCAGGGGCTACGGCAGCTAAACCCTCTTAACTCCTAATGACAAAAAGAGTCTCTTGAAGCCAATAGCGTGTTTTTCTTCTCTGCGTTGTCAGACCCAGGTCGCTGACTTGTCTTCTGTTCTCCTTCACAGTAACAAGGGAATGGAACACCTCCTGAGCATGAAGTGTAAAAACGTGGTCCCAGTGTATGACTTGCTGCTGGAGATGTTGAACGCGCACACTCTGCGAGGCCAGAGGAAGTCCCCGGTCACACATCCCGAATTTGGCCCGCTAGAACAAATGGAGACTGGAGATGGTCTGCAAAACGGGGCATCCCAGTAATTCAGTTGAGACCTGGAAATGGGAAGGTTGTTGAAAGATACGGGAGAAAACAAAACTACTGTGACGGGGCTGCTGAAGTGTGGCCTAGTGCAAGCCCTCATCTCTTCTAGATTTGCACACCGGTGTCTCGGGAAAGGCTTGTGGGATGCACACCTCTCTCCGTGCTTCTGGCACTGTAATCGCCGCACTTTTATAGTGCCTTTTCTGAGACTCTTCAAAAGCACCTTATGAAATCAGGCCTCAGAACAGTACTGGGAGAGAGGGAATTACTGCCTCTCCTTTTTTAGGGGCAGGTGAACCGAGACAGAGAGATACAGAGCCTAGTTTGAGATGCCAGAAGAAGGCTGTGTCAGGGTAGGAGTCAGTATCGAGGTCTCCGTCTCTCAGACCAAGGCTTTTAAGTGCTGACTGGACATCTCCTCTTTCAGCGTGAGAGCGTATGAAATGTGGAGCGGGATGGGTTGGGACAGATCCGCTTACCTGTGTGTGCTGGTCCCTGGGGAATACCTGCTTTCCAGCTGTTCTAAAGTGCCGAAATATGTACAGTGTAAAGGAGTTTCTTCTATTCTTAAATATGCAATGGCTGCAAGAGCCTCTATTTGAAGGCCACTCGGAACAGCTTCTAGGGCCGGTTCAGAGCTTCTTCAGAAACGTTAAGCCAAGCTTAAGTTTGCATTTTGTGAGCCTGTTCTTAACACTCACATTATTATCTATGTATAATTCTTCAGTGCTTTAAACAATGACCAGAATGCCTAGATATTTCACTCAATGCTGACCTTTGAAACGTGTTTTGTCCGTGAGATTTACATGTTGTTTTATATATTTATTAATGATGTTAAATCTCTTATAATATTTAGGTACAAGAGGTCGCGCTCTGTGAATATTAACTGTGTGCATTTGTATATGAGCTGCTAATCGGGGCATGTGAAATCAGCTAAAACCAAACCAGCTTCCCTCCCCTTTTGACTCGTGTGTGGAATTACGTCCCTCCCGGCCGAAACCTCTTGCGCCCGCCTTGCAGGGAACCTGAGCTGGGACCTGCTTTTGCCTGCTGCCCTCGGCTTTGCTGCTTGCCTGTTTCCAAAACGCATGGCACCTTATCCCGTGGTTTTCGTATCTCGTATAGGATCCCTCAAAGAGCCGGGGAATGATGGTTCTGGCGCTTCTTTTGCGTTGATGACTCGTTTGAATTTCACTGAAGGTGTGGGTTTAAACCCCCCCTTGTTGTGCTGATTTCTGCATGTGTTTAAGCTGCACTGAGGAAAAAAAAAAAACAAACCCCAAAACCAGAGGAAATAGCCTGACTGATGACCTCAGTGACAAGCGGGGTGGTGTCACTGCTCCTGGCAGCTGCCGGTATTGCAGTTTGACGTGAGCTAGAAATGCAATCGCTCTAAATGGATGTGTTTAAATATAATACACGTATGTTCTGGGCATTTCGGGTACGGTGAAATTAAATTGGGATCACGCCAAAAGGCTATCTTGAGCCAGTAAGTTTTCTGGATTAGGGACTTTGATGAGTATGTCATTTGCATACTTTGAATTATTCATCAAACCTTTGATCTTGGTGTTTTTTCAAAGCCAAGGACAATGTTTTTTATAGGAGGAGCATTAAGAGTTTTCAGTGGGTTACACAAATCTATTGTCTTGTTTTGATCCTGTATTATACCGGATGCTGCTGCTGGTCTACATTTTTACTAGCTACCTTTTTATTGTTTTTAAGAAACTGTAATATGGCAGTGCCCTTTAAATAAGTGTAATATTTCCTATAAAAAAGGGAAAAAATGTGAGTACAGTCTGGAATTCTTTGGTACCTTAATTTTTGGGGGAAGTTTTGCTGTGAAACAGATATGTTTCAGTGTTTCTTGGGCTTGATCACCTGGCCTCAATGCCTGTTGTTCTTTTTCTCATTTTCCTTATCATGTGTAAGCTTTTTGTTTAATACATTTTTTCAAAGAAATGTTTGATTTTATTTTTTTTTTTGTTTGGTTGGTTTGTTTTAGAAGCGCTGAATTTATGTGTGATCTTGAAAACAAGCCCCTTAAAAAGAAAATGGGAAAGAGTGGGTGTAAATTGTAAAATTAACTCCTAAATGGATTGACTTTGTGAAAGGATGACGCTGCAGACTTGTGCCACGTGTCGTGATTCATATTTGCTGTTACTAGCACGGTGCAACTAGGAAAATTATGTGATTTATCAGATTTTTTTTTTGTCTTGTTGAACATAATTTTATTAAAAGTTACTACTAGTGTTTTAAAATGGGCAAAAGCCAATAGCTGTCGACTCTCTGGATTAATGCAGCCGTGTTCGTAGTTGGACGAGGAGAAGGTGCACGTCCCGAAGACAGCACGGGTTATAAACAGGGCGCTGTGTGACAAAATGACTGGACAAGGGCACCTCGGTCTCCTGAGAGAGGTGTTGGGTTTATCGTGGGTCTGTGTCCTACAGACTCTCTCAGATGCTGCGTTCCTGGTGTGGCCCACATCCATGTCCCTGCCAGGCCTGAGCGGAGCTGCCACGCTGTCTTTCAGTTTAAATATGGGGGCAGTGGGGAGCTTTTCCAGTTTCAGCATGAATGACTTGGGTGCCGAGGAGCTGTAAGGGGTGGGAGGAGGTGAGGAGAGCGGGGCTGATTTATGGCTTTCCTTCACTGCTTTCCTCAGCAGCTTCTGCTGAGCTGGGACCTGGCCAGAGGTGGCTGTTTCTGCTAGAAGAAATTATGCAGCAATTGTGGGATGTTCGCAGAGGTGAGCGAGCTTGGTTCATGCAGGAGTGCCAGTTGACATGGATTTTTAAAACAAAAACACCCCAACCCCCCAAAAACCTAAAGCAACAACAAACAAGAAAGAAAGAGAGAGAGAGAGGAGGAAACAAGCCCAAACTTTTCCTTATGCGTGCTGTTAAAAACATGCTGAGGTTCCCAAGGCTAGAACAAGAACGAAACTGTAAAACAACCTACTATTTTTAAAGAAATGTGGTAAATCTTGGAGCGTTTGGGGCAGGTGAAATGCTAATGTCTCCAGGAATGTGCGACCTTTTCTGCACCTCCATCTTCTTGCAAATTATCCAATTTTAGTGCTGTCATGTTGCCAGTCAGAGGGGAGAATAGAGGAAAAAGACGTGTTGGGACATTCTCCCTTGAGACAGTGTCAACAGGCTCAGTGCTCCTATAAGACGTGTAGCAAACTAAGACAGATAGCACTTAAAGATTATTTTTTTTGCAATAAATATGTATATTTCTGTAATAATAATAATAATATGTTAATTCCTTACTGACCGAATGATAGATCTATATGTGGACCACTGTGATGAAAGCAGAGCATCCTTTTTAGAATTGGAACTTTTTCTTTTCCTCCTGATGACCTGTGGAATATGAAAGACATTTGCTGTACCTGCACCACCACACTGGGTTAACAGAGCCTAAAAATGCAGTGAGCCCCAAG
>KZ506608.1:5497-22193 GCA_002844005.1 Limosa lapponica baueri
CTTTTTTGGAACAGCACAATGAACAGTACTCCTGCAAAACCTTTCAGGAACCTGCATGAAGGCAGCAAAGGGTGTGCTGCTGTGGAGGAGAGGCTGGAGCTGTAAGACTTTTATGGGTGAAGTTGCCAAACTGTCATTGTTCTGCAGTTGCCTCCCTACAATGACCAAAGGCTGAGGAATTACAATGGCAGTGAAAGAAAAAACAAACCACACACAGGCTGCCTCTGAAAAAATGTATGCGTGAAACTGGAGAGCAAAAACCCCTGCTAAGCCCATTACTAAATTATTTCTCTGAATTTTAATTGCTGTGGTTGGATTGAGTCTTTTGGCTCAGCCATATGCATTGAAGGCAGTTCTCTGAACGCCCTCAAAAGTGCTCTGAGAAAGTTGTCACGTTAATTGGAATTCCTCCTTTAATCCTGTCTTGCTCTGCACAGGAAATAAGTTGTCGCATTCCTTTTTGGCATGTGGCATTTCACAGGGGTGGAAAATCACTATCAAGTGGAAAAATGTGTTCTTTTTGGTCTTACAAATCACAAAAATGACCATACAAAGTGAGGTTCCTTCTGGTCTCACAAAATTGGAACTGAAACTAACTTTAAAGATCTAATATAGTGATATGCAATTAAAATGTCCTTTTTCACAATTAATTATCATTTATTACTTTCACCTAAAATCAGTCACAGAGCCAAGCAGTCACCCTTGAGAACAATGCCATAATTTCCTCCACAAGTGGAAGAGATGTTATCTATCTGAGGAAGTGCTCTGAAACGAAGCCACCACCAGAATCTGGAAGGGTAACAGAAAGTTAGACGGGTAGTTACTCTTAAGCCAGGTTTTATTTTATAAGGTAGCATGTTCTGCAAACCAGATGTAGTATCCATGTAAGATAGGTGAGCCATCAAACACCAGGGAGGAAGCAGCCCTGACGTACAATGAAGGGACCAAAAGTAGATCAGTCAGAGCTGGCAGCAAAGATTAAGAAAGCCTCTAGTTGCAATATCTTCTCTTAAGGCTGCTGGTTGGAGATGTGGAAAATTATATTAGGGCGGCAATGAACAATTCAACCCTTAAGGAAATAAGGAAACCGTAAATTTTAAAGCTGATTTAGTCACAGCCGTGGTGAAAGCTGATTCCTTGGGCTCTGTAACTATCTCATAAGATTCACTGTCCATTTTAAACCCAGTTAATTTATTTTTATTTGTTTTACATGAGTTCTTAGCAATAAATCATCGTAACTTTCATCTATAGCAATAAAAATAGTACTCCTGCAATCACCTGCTGGAATTATCATCCAATTTTAACGTGGTTTTTTTTTTTCACTGAAGGTATTTACAGTGACTACAATAACTCGTTGTTGTTGCCACCAAGTGTGAATACTTTAAGGTACTTGTCTGTCTGTCTCTGTATCACTGCAGAAAAACCACAAAACTACCAGGCTGGAAGGACCTTAGGACTAAAATAGTATCCAGACTGTCCCTGCCAGGCAGTGCTGCAGGAGCAAACAGAGAACGTGGGGGAAGTTGTGATGAACATAATGGCAGAAAATAAGCTGTTGCTCTAGTGAGGGGTTGAACTTTGACCATCTCATGGGAAACGTGTTTTTTGCCCAGCCAGGACTCAAAAACACTGTGGAAGGAGGCTTCATGGCCTTCTGCAAACATCTTCTTCCCATACTTCGCTACCCATGTTGTGGAAGGGTTTTTCCTCAGATTTAATCACGTTTCCCATGCTGGAAATTAAACTCAATCTCATGTGGGAACATGCGGAAAACGGAATTAAGAGCACTGTTAGCAAACAACTGATCACAATTCCTTCTAGTATGAACTCATCTGCTATTGTTCCTTTCCACTCCTTCCTTTTTTTCTTCCACTTCTGTTCCTTCAGCATTGATCTTTTCTTTTCAGGCCTTAATACAGTAATTCTTTAAAAATACTCTCAGAGGCCACAGTTTGCAGAGTGTTTATCTTTTTTGTTTCTCTTCTCCAGACTCTCACTGGCACCCCTGAGCTCAGTTCTGTAACTGATGCTTCAGTAATGTGAAGACTGGAAGAGTGATGATGTCCCACAGCTGTGAGAAACTGTGTCTGGGACCTAACAACAGCTTACACACATCACACCTGTTCATTCCTCATAGAAGAAAATTTTTCTTTTTGGACAGCAGCAGCAGCAAGCACTACCCAGATGTGGCTTCCAAAGTCTATTTTTTCCATGTTATTGCTAAGCCTGTTCATCTTCAGGTTGTATTTGCATATTTTCTTTCTCCTTCAGAAATGCAATGTGACACTTCTGTTTACTGAACTTCAGCTAACGTATAAAAAATCAGGTGTACTCTGTCCCTTATCTAAAGTGCTTTTAAAGTGCGTGCCATTATGTCAGCCAAGCTATTAATGAGAATCCTGATTAGGACAGGACAGAAGAGACCCTTTTAAACCTCCACATGAAATGCTCTTTCTGCATTATAGCCAGCTAATGAAATGGAACTTCACAAGGCAGTTATCAACTGATTGTTCAGACACTTTCAGGTGAATTAATAGAGACTATATTTCATTTGTTTATGAGAATGTCATGTGAAAAAGTTTCAAATAACTTCCTGATTTCCACATATCACACTTAAGTGTGTTCTTCTTAGATGCTAATTCAGCTGACAATCTGCATAGCTGGTAAAAGAGTAAATCCTTTGCTAACTCCAGCACTTAGCCTGCTCCAGTTGTTTGCAATGGACATCTGGCAGGTTCATTTCCCATAGCAATGCAAAAACTTCTCTGCTTTTTCTTAAAATGTTTTATTTCTCATTGTTCTTCAGCTTATGTAAAATCATTTAGCTCAGTAATTATATTCATTTTGTGTGTGCTTTTATTGCATTTGAAGCATCATTAGCCAAGTAGTGAATTGCTTCCAAAATTTAATCTCATAAATTTCATTTTGCATAAAATATGATTTTAGGTTCATTAGGTTTTCAAGGTGTGCATCTTCTGGATAAAACTACCATTTCTTTGTAAGGAAAGACATTTGTGTACTATCAGCAGATACACATCTGTATGTGATGTCTGAGGAGAGGTCCTAATATGATGCCACGTAAGGCATTGCCTTCAAAAATTAATAAGAGGAAATCTTAATCTGTTTCATCTGAAGATGTAGCAATGTCAATCACAGTTACCTTGATTAGATGGCAAGAATATAATTGCTGTTCAAGTGAAATGTCTTCATTGATTGCTAACTATGTAATTGTGAGGGGTTGATAAAACACCCTGGCAACACAGGCATTAACACTATCCAGCTTTCCCAGGATTTTAAAGAAGGTATAGGTATATGGCTGGTATTGAAGCAAAGTATTCAGTTCTTTGTCGTACTGTTCTTCTTGGCACTTATACGAGGTAAACTAAACATTATTAAAAGACAAATTTGCAAATCCCACTCTGTGTGGGCTGAGGAAGAAACCACATTGATGAGTTGAAACGACTGGACCTTGGACCTTTCCTCTTTGCATAGGTCAAAACTGACACTGTAAAAGGTCAGAGGGAGCTTTCCACGGGCCAGAGCTGTAGAATGTGTATTTGAAGCTGATCCTGTGAGCAAGGCAACATCTCAGGCCTCAGGTCAGTTACAACTTTTAACACATTCTCTGTGATCTTTCTCAAATTAGGCTTTTCATACACTAGCACTCCTAAAGTAATACAGATATAACACTTTTCAATAGTCTTCTGTTTACAGTAAAGCCACTTCATGGCCTCAAAAAGACAAAAGTTAAAGATTAATATAATTTGGGGGTTCATATCCTGCTGTTAATGAAGAAAATCCCCTGGCTTTGTAGGCTAAAGTGTCCCTCTAACATACCTGTGCAGGTTATTTCCCTTGCTGAGGATTTGACAGACAGCACAAACTAAAATCTTTCCATCCCTAGGGGTGACCTGATTAACTTCAGTTCGAGAAGCAGGATATTTTTAAACCTCATTTTACACCTCTTCTTGTCAGTGGTGACAATTCATTATGATAATGAAGGATAATAGAGAGGAACTTTTTTCCAGCAGCAATGAGAGATCATCTTTAATTCTCTGTATAGTATTCTTATAAAAAACCTGAATTTTGCTTGAAAGATAGACATCATATTAATAACAATGATAAAAAGGAAGATTCTGAAAAGAAGCACATTAATATAAGCTTGAATATTAACTAGAGAATTAAATAAACAATTTGCTTGGTGAATAGCAAAGCGGGAAGATAATGAGCCATCAAGCATTGAAAAATAAAAGCACAGTAGGATTTTATCATTACATTTTATTGAGGCCATTAAAGAGTGAGGGGAGGTAGAATGACTTTGGAAGATGTTGTGTATGGACACTAAATACTGAAACGCCAACCCAGCTCTCTCTGCAGAGGATGGAGTCATACCTCTGACTTTGCAGTTCTCCTTGAACGGAGGAGCTGACCTCCTCTGCAGGATCCTAGTTCAGCTTCGCATTACGTTCCCAGCAACTTTGCATGACACCCACTGCCCTCAAATGCCATGATGGAGGCAAGTGCAGAGGGATTTATCTTGCTTAGTTTTAGGTATTTATAATATGGACTCCTGTATGGCACCACGAGATCTCTTTATAATCATTACAGATCTGTTCAGCAGAGTCAATGGAGTGTGGGGTGTGATTTGTCTCACTGCAAAGTAGGTGCCTACATTTGACCACATGGGTCACAACTCAGACTCTGCTGACGCACCATTGACTACAAGGGCATTTAGACAACTGGTCAAGGTAGATGCCAGCAGTCAGGATGAATTCCCTCTTGGGGTCTGGCTTCCAAGGTGCCAGTCCCTGAGTGAGCAGACAGATACACTGTGGATATGTGAGAACCCAACAGAAAAACAGGATTAAATTCTGTTAGTAGTACCTCACTGTGCTCTCCCAGACCTTTTTGTGCCCACTTATCCCATGACACCAGTTACAGCTCTGGATGTTCAGCAGTTTGACACAGTGGATCTGCATCGTTGTTGGCATGGGTTGACATAGAAATAAACTAGGCCCAGAAGTCTTCAAGTATAATTAATTTCAACTGGTTTCTTGTAGGATTAAAAACTCTCAGAGTCAGTTTCTACCAATCCTGCTGTTTGTTTTGAATTTGCCGATGTTAAACATTAATCACAATGTCTTTGTTGCTGGTTGGGGGCTAGTCAAACTACAGAAAGGCTCCAGCTGGTCTTAATGAGATAGGAGAGGAGCCTTTAGTTAGGCATTAAGCGTGAGACTTTGCAATGAGCTGACGGGAAAGTCGTGGTTTAAATCCCTGCCATGGGAAACCTTCTGTTGGAATAAAAATGAGTCCTCTTCAGGGACTGTCAATTACTGATGTATCTCTCTGAAAAATGTCTGCTTTACCAGTTCTGTAAAATACACTTCTTTAGTGTGCTAGTTCAGATCTTGTTAGAAAGTCTTTCTAGACTCGAGGTGCACAAATGGGAGCTTGTATGTGGAGACATCTAAGAAAGATGTGTAAAGAAGTATATACAAGTTTTTGCAGAAACTTCTCTCACTTTAAAGAGGAAAGACTTACAGCCTTTATGCAAGGCTGGATGAGTTCTCTGTGGATGTCTGTTGAGGACTGATTCTGAGCAGATGACAATGTATGTCTGATATATTTTTAGGAAGGCAATATTTTCGCTAGTGTTTCCTATAAGTCATCAAGAGTGTGAGAAGAAGTAACTGTTTAGTAGTTCAGAAACATTTTCTGGATGTGAAATGCCCATTTAAATATCCTTAACTTTTTAATTTGACCACTGGTTCATTCTTCCTGTAAACCTGTGTCTCAAGGCAGTTATTTGAATGTTAATTACATTCTCTCTTAATTAAAGCAGGTGGCTGAAGTAGGGGTCTATTACACAGATCATTTCCTGTTCTAAGACTGGTAAATATATAATTGTAGTGCTGTTCTTCAAGCTATCTAACCACAGGTTTGGAATACTTTTTCCCACTCACAGAGCTGGGCAAAGATCTGTGCAGCCTCCTATTCCTGGGAATAAATGCTTTCTCTGCTAGCTGAAAATCTAAATCTCTCACAGCCTAAATTTCCTTAAGCATAAAACCAATTAAAAGCATAGAAGAATATCTCCCAAAACTAATTAGCCCTTCTTAGCCAAGCTTTTAAACCATCCAGTTTGAAGCTAGTGAGCCACCTCAAGGTAGAAACGTCTGCCAGGTCTGTGCAGCCGTTAATGTGCAGCTTTGCGGCTCAGGTATTGCAGACATCAGCTAGAAAACAAGTTTTGAATCTACAATCACTTTTCCATAATGGGCTGACACTGAGGTCTCCTGGCCTCATGCAACAGCAAGTGAAGGTCTGGGGAGAACCGAATCCCAGAGGCACCTAAGGCCAGCAAGCACCTTGAGTAGTTCAGCTGCTGAGACACGAGCTCTCAGGTCCTCAGGCGTGCCACGCTTCTGAGAGCCATGGATCATCCATCACCCACCTAAAGGTCATGGGATCTTCTATGGCATCTCAGCAGTAGAAAAAGAGCCATTGTGCCATTTCACTGAATAGTGCCTCTCAGAGCCATGACTGCCTTCAGTTCCCATGTGCTCAGTGCCCAGATGCAGGGTCTAACTGCCCCATCAGGTATTATGAAAGAGGCTCTTTTATTCTCAACTCCCCTGGGCTGAGACACAGTCTGAACGACAAAGAGATACATTCATTCACGTGAACAACACCATAACTTAACAAGCACCAGACAATTGGGCTAGCTCTGAAAATCTAGAGAAGAATGCTTAGAAGATGAAGGGAAAATGATCCTGGCAATTGCTGTTCTTTAGACTGTGAATAAAATGATGAGAGTGTCCTGAAATGGAAAAAATACTGATGCTGTGTGCAAAAAAGCATGGGATATGTTTTGAAGACTTGACTTTTGACAGAATTATACTCCAAAGGTTTGCCCTCTGTAGCTCTCCTTAAACATCTGGATCTAGATGGACGAACAAAATGGGAGAATTGTCTTTGGATTTCAAGAAGACATTGTGAATAGTATGTGAATAAATCTTACCCAAAGCATTAATTAAAAATGTCTTTGCAGGCAAGTTGGCTAAAAACTACTGAAACGGCAGCATTTTTGAAGAGGTGGCTTATGGGTTACTATTAGAGTCAATCTTGTTTAACACCTATGTTAATGGTCTAAGAAGGCTGAGTAGGCTGCTTGTTAATGGGATTCTTAGACTATTAAATTGAAGGGAAATGTGAACAACAGGCAGGAAAAAGTAATAACGATAAGAGGCCACAAAGCTGCTAGCAAATAACAAAATGAGGTTCGGTTTAGAGGAAAAGAAGCAAAATGATCCAGTGAAAATGATTTTTGTTTTAGGGAGTGGGTAGAGGAATATTAAAAATTAATGGTGCTGAATAAAGTGTAGAGACAGAAATATATGTGTGGGAATGTTATAGGTAGAGCTGACAGCGTTTGGATCAGGAAGATGGCCCAGATGCTTGCTTTCTCTCTGTCCTATTTTCTAGGACTCTGCAAGTTTTCAACAAGCTACTACTGAAACTTCTGGTCTGCATAAACAAACTGAGCAAAACAAAGTGATCATTTAGCTGAGAGGTGTCAGTCTTACCTATGTATCCAGAGCATCATTGTACGTAGGGCCATGCATTCAAAATGGTGAAGATTTAGAAAACAAAAAATTAGGCATTTGGGGAACCAGAAGAATTAAATAAAAAAGAAAAGATTAGATGCTATATTAATATAGCTAAATGAGGTACTGTAACCAGGGCTGGGTGGAGTCGCAGAGCTATTTCACCTCACACCTCCTATACTCACCCCAAGCTTGTGCCGCTCCTTTCATTTTAATTGAAAATTTTGGAACTGGGATTATCCTATACTCTGTGTTGTACTCCATGGATAGCACACAAAGGATATAGCTTACAAATGTATAAAGGTAAAAAGGCCTTGTTCTTTGTTGGTGCTTATATAGGACAATAATAAATGTATTTAATGAAAGAAAAATGTATGCTTCTTTATTCCCATGAGGAGCACAAATGAGAAGTTTTTGAAATATGAACTAACTAGGAGAAAACAGGAGTGACTTTTCCAGCCGTAACATAGTACAATGTGATTCTGCAATTCATTAGATTTTGACCAATTCTGCAATTCTGCTGGCAGGGGAAAAAAAAAAAGAATTTAAAAAAAAAAGGAAGAAAGAAGCAAAGAGAAGTAAAGGTCTGGAAGTGAGAAACACATTTTTTTATGCAGTGAATAAGTGTATTGTTAGTGTTCCCAGACAAAATAATGTGGTGAATTCACAAAGTATGAATAAGCAGGGCTGTCATTACAGTTTGGCAACCAGGACTCTTCCATGTGTCCCTGAATTGCTGCAGAACTGAATGTGTTGCTCATTACTGAAAATCAACAGGTCAGATACTAATTGGCATCACTTCCTTCTCTCGTCATTTATGCTGTGTGTTGTGGGTGTTAAATATTACTGTGGGGCCAGTGAGTGAAAAACTGTGATATGACGTTGAGTTCACCCATTTTGATATATTCTGTATGAGGACATAAAAAAATAATTGCAGAAAATTGGGACTTGAAGGTGTTAGTTTGCTTTTAATGCTCAGAGCATGAGATTGGTTGGGTTGTTCCTTAAATTAGACATGAGGAAAATGATGACTTATGGGCTAGAATTTCTGCAGATGTTAATTAATGTGGCATCAGTTGATGCAACACAGCTATACCAGTTTGCACCAATTGGTGATTTACAGAAATTTACATTGGCTTAGAACAGCATCCTGATTTCCTTTGCACACCTTCCCCACATGTCAATTCAATAGGTATTTTTGCTCTTCATGTTTGGACTGTTTGTTAATGAGATATGTGACAGGCAGTACATTAATTTATTGAAGTGACACTGATTTAAACAAAACAGTAATTACTGTAGCAAATTACTGATGATAACATTTGCCTGGCTCCATCGTAAGGTAGTGCTGTCTCTTACTGTGTGCTATTACGTGGTCAGAAGAGGTAAAGAGAGCTCGGAGTTCACATGAGTGGAGATCATCAGTGAATTGCCAGACTATTTTGCACACTGAATAGCATTCATCACTCATAGAAAGGCACTCACAGCTAGTTATGCTAGACATTACATGAACAAATAGAGCATTTTCTGTCCTCAGAGAATGCAAACATTATGCAGTGTGGTCAAGTGGGCAGATTACTGGTCTCCAGTTCAAAGAATGGAGTTTTCTTGCCTGCTGCATGACCTTGAATAAATTGATTTGCCTCTCTGTGCCTTAGTTTTCTCATCTGTAGAATTATGGCTATGTTGCTGATTTCCACTGGAAAACATTTTGGAATAAACTGCTGAAAAGAACATCCTAGTGATGCCTACTTCAGTTTCTCTAACATACCCTAGCTAGAAAACTTTAAATTTTAGTGCCAATCTCATAGTAGATTAATCCATTCCATTGAAGTGATTCAACTTCTTGAACCGAGGTCCTGGCTCACAACACTTTCCACTTTTGACAATATATGTGTTATTGTTTCCTGCAAAACTAAGAGGGAAGTAGCTGATCTGCATTACTTCAGCATCACAAATGAATTGCTTGATGACTAACTTTCTCATTCCATCTTCTACATGTCCTCTTCTAGGATATTTGGTCTCCTCCTTTAAACTTTTTTTAAATACTTCAGTGAATTTACACAAAGAATGCTCTTTTTTTTTTTTCTCTGAATGGTCACAGAATTGTGAACACAAAGCATTTGTAGTTGTCCTGGGTATTGGAGTTCACCTATATTAAAAACTGAATGCAGCACAGTCCAACAGGAAGACCTATAGTGATAAACTCCTCTGAAAATAGCAGGGTGCTGATGAGGATCATTGAAAACTTCCCCTCAGGGGAACTCACTATGATTCAAAATGCCAATATTTTATATAACATTCTGACATCTGGGCTGACTTCAGCAGTGACTGTGAAGTACCCCAAAGAATGCACTGTTTTCATGAATAAATCTGCTTGGGGGAGGGGGAGGTGGTGTAATCCCCCCAGGTCCATCTCCCTTAGGGTTGACATTTAGTGTACGCAAGGCTCCCCCAACAACTAACCTGGCCTGCTTGTAGGTGCCACCATGGCCCAAAGAGACATCTGAAAGGGGTCTGTGATGAATTTACAGAAGAGTGCTCCTTCCTCTGCTTGGGTTAATGACCACTCCAAAGCTTTTGTCTGGTTTTGTTGTCAGGCTAATGACAGGCCATGCCCGGGGAAAGACAGACTTAGTGCGTCTTGCTAAAACCTCATGGGAAGAGTTTAGCATAGTACGAACCACATGAGTTTTTAAAATGTCAGACACTTCTGAAAGATGTAAATATCTGCCTGGTTTTTATAGGATTCAACCTTTGTCTTCCTAAAGAGATAAATTTTAATTGGAGAGGAAAAGAGAGGCCGAAATAATTCTGAGATAACACATTTAAAGTGTCTCAGCTGATGCTATTTTCAGTGCCTTATTGAGAGACCGTGTCTTGTTGCAAAGCTGTATTTACAGAGCCCTGCAGACTTTTACAACACTTTTACTGAAATGACATAAAGACCATCAGGCCTCACAGGTTTATGTCACGTAGTCTGTGGATATTTTCCTTGACAGTGAAGCAAGCTGGAAGCAGCCTTGGCTGCAGCTCATCCAGAGATGATTGCATTATCTGCTCTGGGCCACCCTGTATTGGATAATAACATTTGGTTACTCATAAATAAAGATCACGTGGCACCATTATTCAGAAATTAAACATGTTAATAAACTAGTACTGTGAAAGGGAACCTACTATGCCTCTAAAACATTCAGGTCAATTTTTATGATTTACCACCATAAAGCTACAGTGTATGTTCGCGATGTCACAGGGAGAAAACATCCTTAAATTGCCTGTGACTTTTTTCATTCATACCAACTTAAGCAGTCATTACAGGATCTAGCTTTTTTGAGGATTTTCTGTTCTTTCCCTATTTTGGATAAGAAGACTGCACGGAGAATCATACAGTGTACTTCTTATTATCATAATCATATCTGTGCAAATAAAAAATATTTCCCTCAGAATGAACTAGGATGTGAATAATCTTCAGCATTCATCAGCTTAAGAAGTTCCATAAACAGATAAATCCAAGAATGATCTTTCTTCAGCTCTTTTTTAGGGCTAAAGCTGAATTACCCCAAAGAATAGATGTCTTCTTGGAAAATATTGGATAACAAAGTACTTACAGAGGTGAAATTCATCTGTGATGTGAGATGAATGCACAGTGCAAGTGCCACTGAGACCCTCAGAACTGATGGGCTGCAAACTTGTCTTGTGACCTCAGTTTCCAGAAAACTGTGTGGCTCTCGAAGGTGTGGGAGATCACTCTTCAGCCTTGCTTATTGGGAACTTGTGAGCATTTAATGTCTTTATCGTATGTTAGCTTTTCAAGTCAGCATTTTCGCATTTATTGGGATGCAAAATTTGGCTGTGAATCCCATCTGACTCTTTGTCTTCAAAATCTGAAATGGGACTAGTCTCTCAAGAACAGGATTTGCTTCACAGCTAATCCAGGAACGTTTTATTTGTCTGTCCTAGAATCATGTCAGGAAGAATGAGAAATCTGCTTTAGCTGCACTAGATAAACTCCTACGTATACAGTACTTTCTCTATAGGTGCGTATATATGCATACATATATATGTATACATTTACATAATACCTGCGTATGCAATATATAAAGGTAAATACTGTGTACATGCGTATATGTACATATGTACAAGGAAAAATTATTTCATGCTGGTTTCACCTGGCCTGGACGATGTTGTTTTCCCACATGGATATTTTACATTTGAGGTGTTTCACCATACAGACAATGGCACTCAAAGAAAACCTCCCCTCGTGAAGAAACTGTATGAAAGAAAAGAAACTTCTTTCACAGAGATCTATCTCCAGTCTACGTGAAAATAGGTCAGGACACATTTTGGTGAATGAAGCCTTTTCTTTTTGTTCTGAATGGACGTTTTGTCTATTATCCCACAAGAGGGCAGCAAAGGAAAATGGTTGCCAAAACACAAGGCAAAAACATTCAAGGACATTTAAGCATTTAAGTTTCCTACTGTGTTTAATAAGATACCAAAAATACCATTGTGTGGGAACTAGGAGAGCTTGTAGAAAGCCACCTGGTGAGAGAAAGAGAGAGATTTTTTTTTTCAAATACTCTCCAAGCTTCCCAATCTATTGAGAGCTTAATGAAGTTACTTGCTATTACCTTCAAATGTGCTCCCTGGTCATGTGATAATAGCACAGCAGCTAAGCAAGGTCTCCTGGGCTTCAGCATCCTCATCTCTAGTGCTAATTGCTCTATTCTCACAGAATTTAAGTGCTTTTGCCCAAATCCCTCCCTCCCTTTCTAAACCACTAAGCACCGACAGAAATGGGGAAGGTTACACTTGAAGAAGAACCTGGTGACATCAAAACCATCTCGCTTTTGCCTGTTTTAACCCAAGATCCCACCTAAGTAATAAAAATATCCTTATTTTGGGGGGTTTGTTGTTCAGCAGCCTTAGCTAGAGCTATTCAATTAGGAGCCAGGGTGTTACAGCTGGTTTGAGTTGCCGGGGGAGTGTCTGTGTGCCACAGTGGCTGTGCTGAATGCAAATAGAGATTTAGTCAAAGAAGTGGTTCTTTGCTGCATCCTACATTTTCATTCATGCATTCTGCAATCCTGCAGGCAATCAGGGCACCAGCATGTTAATCACCTTTAAAATATACAGGAGACTTTTCCCCATTTTGAATGTTTCAGCTTCTAAATAAATGACAAACAAAAGGCAAAGAAAAAAAACCAACCTCACATAGGAAAGTGAAGGCACCTTTCCAAGGGCTGTATTGGAGCCTGAATGCAGACCTAAATCTCAGCCATTCTGTCATCTCGGGATGGTGGTGTTTTCTGCTGCCATTGCTACCGTAGCAGCAGAAAGTGTGCTCTGGGTGACACCAGAACACGATTAAGAGGGACCACACAGGGACAGGTTTGTTTATTCAAAGCAGGATGCCACTCCATGCTGATTGTTTCCACTGAATGCGGTAGAGTGAGACGTGAAATGCAGCAAGCCACAAGTGTAACATTGCAATTTAGCATTGCAATTTAGCTGAGGCTGAGGACACAGATAAACTATTGCTTTATATGGCGCCCAAGAGCTCTTGGGCCTGGGTGTAAGACCTGAGCATCCCTCCACCGTGTGCCTGATTGCCAGAAAAGAAACCTGGACATCTGCCCCAGGGGAAGCATCAATGTGCTCCAACACTCCAAGCTGCTGCTCAGATGGAGAAATGGACCGTGTCCCCACTGCCATCTGTGGTAGATGCAGCCGTACGGAGCTGATGTCTTAACTGGGACTGGGACAACTTTGGTTGCCTGGAAGGTAGCCCTAAATAAGGCTGTTACCTCTGTTACCTAAATAAGTCTGTGTGCCTCTGTCACTCCCTTGTTTGCGGAAAACTGGCCCATTTCTGATTTCCTGGTGAATTTCCTGACTTCCTCGCTTCTCAAACTTAAACTGGCAGTGATGAGGGGTGATTGCTTCAAACTGGAAGAGGGTAGATTTAGGCTAGATATAAGGGGGAAATTTTTCACTGTGAAGGTGGTGAGACACTGGCACAGGTTGTCCAGGGAAGTTGTGGGTGCCCCATTCCTGGAGGTGTTAAAGACCAGGCTGGATGGGGCTTTGAGCAACCTGCTCTAGTGGAATGCGTCCCTGCCCCTGGCAGGGGGGTTGGAGTGGGATGATTTTTAAGGTCCCTTCCAATCTAAGCCTTTGTATGATTCTATGATAACAACTGTGTCCTGTCTGCTGCTACTCATAGGCTGACATGGTCCAACATTCACTGGAGAACTTCATGCTTTATGCCCCACTGTGAGCAGCAGGCTGGGTCCTGCCGGGAACCTGCTTGCAGCTGTGCAGTTTTCTCAGTACTTCTGCCTGGCACCAGGGCAACATGTCGTTATGTGGTCTTTGTAGCATGCTTCTGCTTCTGCTATGGCTTACTGGGATGGGGTGCATGGTCCTGTCCAAGAATCAACCCTAAATCTATTCCAGGGCAGGAAAGGCCCTGGCCAAGCCTCAGTTAAGACCAAATGAGTAACACACATGGGATACAACCATGCATTCAGTATAGCACTTTCAAGTATGGGAAAATGAAATCTTTTCCATGTTAGACTGAACATCTGAAATAGTAAGTATCGCTCTGCTCTCCAGAGCTCTAGCAGATGGATGGACTGGGAGTGTTTTTTAAGCCAATATGCATCTCTCCAAGCAAAATGCCACTCTCCATTATTCTGAGCTGGAAGAATAATGAAAGAATCAATCAAATCCTGTAACAGTGACAAAAACCAGACAAAAATCCATGTGAGTCTCTTTTGAGGCTCTAAGAGGATTAGACTCCTCAGGCAGGAACTCTCCTATAAGGGTTTGTTTATTGGGAGAAAGAAAAGTTTGACAGATGTGTATGGCGAGTTCAACAAAGCAGCCTGTAAAAACCTTGTACGCTGTCTGAAGTGACACAACCTGGTTCTTTCGGTTGGGGTTAGGATCATGATTCTGAAGTGCAATTTTGACTCTGACATGAACAGACCAAGAAGCATCACACAAATTCCTGTGGTGCTTAAGGCTTTTGATTTCCTTTCCTATTCATCCTGTTTGTCTACTTCAGTTGTAAACTCTTCAAGGCTGTCACTGTAGACACACTTTCAGAAGTATCTGGTTAAGTGATTAATACAACCTGAGACCCACTCAGGGACTCTTGTGGAGTCCCACCATGCTAGATATATGTGCAATGATGGAGATGAGAGGTACCAAGGAAGCCTCTCTCCCTTTAGCAGTGTCTTCTGGTGTGCCAGCACCTCATATGAGATTGTAGTAGTGCAAGAGCACTGCTGAATACTTCCCCTCATCTACAGTATGACTGCACATGACTCTGTGTCTGATAACATTTCCAGGGGCACTGAAGAGACAACTAACTCCATTCACAGAATATGGAGTGGAGTGAAGTGGGATTCCAACCTTGGCTAGAGACTATTAAAAATCAACAAGAGTCTGGTGTAATATAAAAACAGTGTAGAATGAATTAGCCAGACATCTTTGCATTTTCTTCATTGAATATAGTATTTTGGAGAATAAAATGCATAGGGTAGAGTTCTCAGGATTTTCTAGTACAATAACTCCAGCAGAAAGAGTTTTTAATGTTAACCTTCCACTTCAACATTAGAAAGTGCTGGGTTACACAAGTTAAAACTACTAAGCAAGATTTATTTCTCCCAGGTGATTGAGATGAATTCTAATGACTGATGCCATTCACAGACTTGGGCTGGGTCTCAGGCTATGTTCTCCTGGTCAGAAACAATGGAGGTCCCAGAACATCATGAGTTGCAATGTGTCGGGAAGGTTGTTTTAAACAAACAGACTTTGCAGTTGCCAGGGGCTGTCAGCAGGCACCCAGTCAATGGCAACTGGTACCTTTGTGGGGAACAGCAACCTGTCTGTACAACTGGAGGATGGCTGTGTTCACTACTGCAACACCTTGTGTTAGACATACAGAGATATATACACTGGATAGCTGCAGTCCTATAAAGTTCAGGGCTTACTGAGGTCCAGCAGGGAGAATGGTGATGTCGTGGGTGTTATTGCTCTCTACTGTTTTCACTTAAGTCTTCATGACACATCTGGCTGCTTCATAGGACAAAGCTACTAAAACAATCCCTGTCCCACGTGGAAGGAAAACACAGGAAATGCTGGGGATTGCCAGGAAAAAATCAGGTTAAAAATGTCCATCTGTTCTCCTTGTCTCTCTTCTCCTCATTTCAATTCGTGTCTCATTCAAAGCACGATGATTTCCCACCAAAACCACACATTTCCCAATTGATATGCCAAACCTTTCTAGGTTAGTTTGGGCCCTACAGGTGACCTGAAAACCTCAGAGATGTTATGTGACCTTCTAGGATTCTGATGTGATCATTGAGCAAAGTCAGATGATTTCCACGCACTTTAATTTGCACTCTAAATTTCTTGCTCAGCTATAAATACAGTAGCATTATATTTTTGGGTATATCTGGCTTACTAGTTCCAGGCAGAGGGTGTTGAGCGTGAGAAGAGCATCTGATGCTTATTTGTTAGAGGCCCATGTGAGTTAAGAGCTCCTTTTAAAAAATGATGCACTGTAGAGGACTGAAGGCAGCTGACCTTTTTGCACATTAACGTTCTGTGCTGGTGAAAGAGTGAGTGCTATTTAAAGGTGTCACAGGAAAGCAAGAAAGAGGAAAAGTTGTTTGTAGCTACTTGAACAATGATTACACAGTAAATGGATCTCTCAGAAAATAATGGAAATATTTCTAATGCTAGTGGTTTTGCACCCTTTCTATTTCTGTACCTGTTGCTCTTTGTAGCTTCCGTCATTTTGATCATGGGACCAGCTGTCATTCCAAAAGCAATGGAACAATTTGCACTGAACTCTAACAAGGGTTCAGGTAATGCCAAGTGTGGGAAGTTTCATCTGCTAAATTTGTTTTATATGAATGTGTATACAAGTATTTCAGCACCAAACTCGATGTGATGCAGCCAAATGCTATAGCAAAGGTGAGGAAAGGTATTTGTTATGATCTGATTGCTCTAGAAAAAAAAAGCTCTTCAACTTTAACAGTCCCTAATGTGCTTTGGCAACCACAGTAATGAAC
>KZ506608.1:22483-33113 GCA_002844005.1 Limosa lapponica baueri
TCTGTGACTGAGATTTGCATCAGAAGACTAGAGGCCTGAACTGATTAAGGAGTCTTCAGATGCAATCAGGAGGAGATAGGTTCCCATGAATGCTTGAAGAAATGTAATGTATGTGTTTTCCATTGAGGAAAGTCTTTGTTATCCCCCTGGTTGGGATAGAAATTGCAGGACTTGGTAGACAGACAGGCTCCAGGTTAAAAAGCAAACAAGGATTAAAAGCAAACAAAGTCAGAAATAAAAGTTAATTTTGTGCTGGGCCATAAAACTCACTTATTTAGATTATCTAGCTGTAGGTACTTTCAGTGCAAGATAATAAAAACCTTGGTCCATAGACATAAGTTGCAGAAAGACTGTGCCCACAGGCAATGTCCATAGCTCTGTATACATTGTTCCTGCCTCTCCTTGTGGTGGCATCGTGAAGAGGCGACCTACGCAAAAGCACCTCCTGGCTGGGTCGCGATAAGCAGGTTGGATTTATCCTGAGCAAGGCTACTCCCCGCTATGGGAGTCAAAATTAGTAACTTGGTCAGCTGTGTGTGCTTCATCTTTTTCATTTCTCAGGCCAAGATTTTCATCCTGCCTGCAGGTGCGAAAAGATATTGCTGTGCCATTTGTACTTGTTTCAGGTTTTAAATGCTTTCTTCTTCTTTCAAGCAGTAAAAAGTGGCCTTCTGCCAAAGAAATACAATCTTAAGTTTTCTAGGTAAATGAATCTAACGAGAGATTCGTGATTCCCCCACAAGCTGTCACACCTTGAATCTTTTCACCCATCTTTCCAAGACAAAGGAGAGAGAAGAGATTGTAAGTAAAGACGTGTCTCTAGTCTGCTGCAGCTGAAACCTCAAACGAGTTAGAAAACAAACTCATCCTTTTTCAGAACATTTATTTGGACACCACATTACCGTCAACCCTCTGAGCTGTGCTTGCTGGTGTTTCCCGTGAGTCACAATGACACCAGGACACAATGAATAGGTGTCCGGCAAAGTACTTTCCAGTTGTCTTGAAGAAGCTTCTCCTCTGCCTCAAAAATACCAGTCAAGCCTGCTAGATGCATTAGGAAAAGACTAAACATCAGAATTTGTGGAATAAACTACATAAAGCCATCCAACAGAAGGGAATCATGGTGCATGACAACTCGGACAAATTTATAATTACAAATTATTTTTTTTTAACAGATCCTGAGGGGTTTAGGAGCATTCAACTGTTCTCCCTCTATTTAGATGCTGCTGAAAATTCCTTTCCAATCTAACCCATGTGAAATCCTCATTTCATGCCCCTCAGCAGGATGCTGTGTCTTTAAGCAGTCTGCCCTGCCCTGAAACACCTAGGTGGACTCAAAGCAGTTTTAAAAGGCTTGAAGTATGCTGGAAACTCTTCTCCCTTCTCCTGAGGCACCAGAAGACAGAACAGTGTGACCGGTCTGTGTGCTGTGGTGATACACTATTAATAATTCAAAGCAGCCGAGGCTTTTATTCTGCCTTGCCATTGTTACTTTCCAGTACAAATCTCTCACCTCTGTCATTTGGTGGGAACTACTAATCCAAGTGAAATATTAGGATTTAACTTATTCTCGTCTTGGGGACAGAATTAGGTAACACTGCATTTTGGGGAGGGAAGGGGAAAAATTCTTCTTGTCAGCCTTTGTGAGAAGTTTGAGAAACGCATCATGAATTACAGGTTGCAAATAGGTAATTGGGTTGTTTGGAAGATACTTTCTGAGCATTTAGCATGCCTGCCTTTCTTCCCTCCACACAACTTCAGAGGAAGCTTTTATTTCCATTTTTTTTCTACTGCATCCTGTGTTGTCTATTCAGCAGAGGCTTTTCTGGCTGTGGAACAAAAGCCTCCATGAGCCTTGTCAGGCTGGGTGTCTTACGTACATAATATCATATGCTTATATAAAAATGACAGGGAGGCAGCATGATAAAAATCTACTCTTGCAGTGAACTCTTCATCCATTTAACTGAAGGCCACATTTTTAATTATAAGGGAAAGTACAAACAGACTCCTTACATCCAAAGTCACACAACTCAACTACCACAAAGATTTCCTGAGATCTCACTAAATCTTCTGTGAATGGAATCCTGTTAAGAAATAAATGCTCTTCCCCTGTGGGTCTTACAGCCCGCCCTTAGAACGAATGCAATGGGGAGTTTTTGCTCTGAGCACTGGGGTAAATAAGGAGAAATGGCACAGTGAGGGGTGGTGGGGTGGGAATGGTGGAATGCAATTGGAGGAGTAATTCAATTTCTTTCCTGATGCTTGACTACAGAGGTTTTTTTGCTAAAATCAATGAAGCAGTTATATAAGTGATAGGGAAGTTAAATAACTTGGTAGAGTGTCTGCCAGTGAGCTGAGCCACTGGTTTGCAACTCCTCCAGTGCCTTTCACAAAGGGAGATATGTAACAAATTATGTTTTTTTCCGGGCTCTGAATCAATGCATGAAATGGGAAAGGTTTACCTTCCTCATCTTCAATCAGTACTAGCAAGAGCTGTGAAACATTCCCAGGACTGAAGATTTTGCCTCCTGTTTTGGTTGTTTATCTCAGTGGTGAAGAGATAATGCCAAATTAATGGATTTAGAAAAAAAAAAAAAATCTTGAAATATCCAGTGTGACTATTGGGACTTCACAGAGTGTTGAAAGCCCCATTGTTCCCCTATCAGTGGGCTCAGGCACTTGTATTTGAATAAAGCATAATTTCCACAAAGGTCTCTATAATCTTGTTTTGAACTCTTCAGGAGATAATAGATTCACTGTTTTTCATGGTAGTTTGTTCCAGTGGTTAATCATATTTGCTGTCAAAAGTATGTGCTTTATTTCCAATTTGACCTTGTTTAACTTCCCATCATCATTTTTGTTCTGCTTTTCTTCACTAGCTTAAAGATGTCTGAAGAAACTACTATTTGTGGCCCATGAAAGTTTTCACGTATTGGAATTAAATCAATTAACTCCAGCAAAGACTTCATTTCCATAAGCCACATTGCCTGACTCAGTACTGTCACTGACCTCCAGCAGAGTTTTTATGAACCCATTTTTGTCAATGCTGACAGTCTTAGAGATCACAACACAGAGCAGCTAAGACTACTACAGAGCTGTGAACCAGGGCTGAAAGAGACTGACATCTAACATGGACTTACACAGAAGACAGCTGTCCAAATCTGTTATGACCTTGAGCAAAGGTGATGATGGCTGTTGTCTAGATGTAGTGGTGTCTACCTCAGAGGAGGAACTCTGGTTGGATACCAGTCTCTGCTGCAAAGACAAATTAGGAGTTTTGTTTTGTTGGGGTTTTTTGTTCGTTTATTTTGTGGGGTTTTTTTGTTTATTTGACTGGTATTCACTTAACCATTGGAACATGGAAGAAAAACCAACTTCTTCCGACTGTGTTGGTGCTAAGATACAATACCTTCTGCATCCAAAAGACATATTCCAGAATGGGTTTTAAAAACAAAAAGATAATAGTTTGGAGCTGTAAGGATGCTTTTTGGACTTTTAATCAAAGAATACAGATTAGGGTATGGCTAAGTGTTTGAAAATGGAAGTTCACATTGCAGCTGTTGCCATCAAATTTTTCTCTTGTTTGTTTGTCAGGTGATGCTCCACAAGAGAGAATACAAAAGCATGGGTTGCTACACCTCGCCAAGACTGGCTAATGTCAATATGTTTTGCATAGGAATACAGCTTAAACATGGGGGAAGCAACAAATGTGAACATAAAATCTGTGAAACTGTGTTCTAGGAGCAATGGATGATACTGGTGCTCACTACGTTCACCATGAGTTTGAAGCTGAAAATAAAATCTTGACTTTTATCTGTAAAGCTCAAAATAGCTTGGAACTTTTTTTCATGAAGGATTTTTCTTCTTTCACATCATGCTCAGGCCCATGAATGCAGTTCTGCTCTAGTCCTCTAACTCTGATCATGATTGGAGCAGATAGATCTCCTTGCAAGCATGTTGTATATGAACCTTTCAATTCATAGAGCTGAGAGTGGAATAACTCTGGGAGGGAAATATGGTGGTGATCCTTAAGCTGCAACGGACACACGATCAACTTCATCTGAGAGGGTAAGAAGAAGGCATGTTGCTTAAGTTGATTTTAAAGTACTGGGCATGGGTGTTTTTTATTTCTAAATAAATTCTGAATGGATAAATAAAATGGAAACTATGAAAATACAGATTTCTGTTTGTTCTGCAGAAAGCCGTGTATAAAAAAAACCCAAGCCCATAAAAGTATTTGTTAGAGATGGTTCCATAAAAATTTGCCTGCTAACATCCATACAATAGTTTCTGAGTGCTAATGGGTCCTGCCAAGTTAATTGCAAGGAAAGGGGGAATTTAATGAGGCAGCAGGTGACTGCATATGGCAGTGTCAGCTGTGGCATAGGGGAGCTATTCCCTGTGCACTCATTACCCTGTGAGCAGGTCTGGGACAGCCAAGCTGCTGAGTGGCCATTATAACAACTTAGCCTAGCAGGTAACTAGGCTGTTAATGAAGAATGAGCTGTAAAGGCAGCATCTTGACTTACTTTGTGGGATGGGTCCTGCTAGGGTCTTCTTCCCACCCTCATTCAGATGAGAAAAGTGTTAGGCTACAGCTCCCAGCCTACCTAAGACCCTGGTCTTACCTTTCTCAGGAGTAAGGCCAAGGGGAAACAGCTGGTGCCACTGTGACTTCTGGTCTTAACCATACAAAGTGTGTTGACCCCAGAGATGAGGATGTGACTCCTGCCTCCTGGATGGAGCTTTAGAGCATCGATTTGGGCACATCCAGAGGAGGTAATCACTCATATGAAGCAAAATTACTTGGTGATTTATAGAAACTTCAAAAACTGACAGCCTGTAATGATAGTCTTTGTGAGGAAAGGTGAGTAGGAAGAGGCTGTTGTATTTTTATTATTTTAAGTAACTGATGAGTTAATTTAAATGATACTTAGTATCCTGTTGCTGTGAAAATATCCCCTGGCTTATTCCATGTCACTGTTGCTGGGATTGGGTTTTGCAATCAAAAGTAATTTCACACATATGTCATTTGTTTTAGAACCTTAGATTTTCAGCAAACCTGCTGAGATTTCTTTTTCTCAATGTGACAACAGTACTGTTTGTTTTGTTTTTTTTAAATATTGCAAAGCTGAAGGTGGCACTGATGTCAAGACCCTCAAAAGCTACATGGACTATGAAACAGAGAGATGTTCAGCATACCAGTATTAACATATTTATCAGCCAGAAAAAAACAACTTGGGCTGAGGGAGATCTGGGTCAGGAGAAGTAGCATGAATGGCATTTTACAGGAGATGCTGTCTAACCAGCCCTGCACGTTGCTGTCATTTTCACACGAAAGAGCTAAATGAATCAGTCTCTGGGTAGCTCTGTAACTCTGACAGCCACCACCTAAAAAAGAGCTTAATGGAAAATGGACAGGAGAAAAAGAGGGGTTTTTTTTGAAAAAATTGGGCTTATCTACTAAAGTTACATAAACCAAGGATTATTTCTTTTTTTTCTATCAGGATAGCTAATGAAAGCATTCCTTAAATACTAACTGAACAGCAGTAAGTTTCAAGTGCCTAGAGACATGCATGTTGAATTTTTACCCCTTCCCTCCCATCTGCTGACTGCTCCGCTGTCATACTTTTTCCCCTCCTCCAGCAAAACGCAGAGCTGGGGAAACCACAAACGTTTAATTGTGTCACTGCCATTGAGCAACAGAAAAAAGATTGATGGGGAGGTTAATAAGTTGACTGTGCAATTATAATGCTTACCATGTACCACTGACGACGGTTAATGCGGCTATTTCCTGCTCTTCTGATCATTTCACTGTGTGTTCATCAAGTGAGCTCTGGAGCTGGGCTCTCTCCTCCCTGTGTTGCAGCTTGACAGGACACATGGCTATCAGCCACCTTTGCTGTGCTGTGTATTTGTATAAACTCCTTGCCTCCCCTTGCACTTAGTAAAGTCAGCTGAATTTCTGCTAATGAGAAAAGGATTAGATGAGATTTTTATTTTTTTTTCTTGCTGAGCTTTTAAAAAAGTGAGAATGACTGTGAAGTAATCAGGAATGAATTAAAGGTGAGGATAGTGAGTGATATTTCCCCCTGTGTGCAAGGGCTATTTTTCGAATTGCTTTTTTTCTCAGCACACACTTCTAAATGATATCACACCGTTCTGAGGTGAGGTAAACGCTCTTCTGTCTTGAGTCTTAATGTGAGCTAAGAGTAGATACCTTGACAGGTATCAGTACCTAGCTGTGACTTTCTGGATGTATATTACTAAAATTGGTGAATGGCATAAATTAATCAACACTAAAACCTTTTAATTGTCCTGCAAACAAGCGTTCTTGCCACAGATATGGTCTTTGCTGGAATATAGGAGTGATGGTTGCAAATATGCACTGGGAGCAGTACAGAATAATGATTTTGGTACAGAACTATTGTCCAGATAGTCAATATTCCATCTGCTTTAATGATTAAGAATGAGTACTTCAAAGCTGGCATAAACTGCCCTTGATGTAGTTGATTGTATGTTGCTTTTCAGAGAAGAAAGCTGTGGATTTCAGGCTGTTTGTTTAGAAAGCATTAAGTCAGCAGAGCTTATGGCATGGAGTTTGTTGGAGGGACTAAGGTACAAATTTCTGAGCAAGCAGCTGGCTGCTGTTTGTTTCTGTAGTGCGTATTTGTAGAAATAAATAAGGTGACATCAAAGAGTATCATCAGCTTCTGCCAAGGCGTTCTCCTCCCAGTAGAGAAAATCTAGGAAAGCTCTCAATATTGGCTAGCTGGTTTGGCCAAAGAGTTACAATATCATGGCAATTTGCCTTTATTGTCCCAGGCATGCATGTTTCGGAGGTTATTAACCAGGTGGTTTGGCTTTATAGGTCCTTCTTGTATGAACAATTCTACCCTCTGTGAACGAGAAACCCTGAAGACAGAGTTGTGAGGGAAAGCTGTATACTGTAATGGTACCATGAAGTCATGGAATAAAACTAGAAGACTGAGAGCATAAATAATAGCTGCTGCTCCACTGAAAAAAGATGCTACAACGAGGAATAACATTGCTGAACCTTTAAGGTCATCACACTTGGAAAAGGCACAAGCAGTGTAATTGCTGGGGTGACTAATAGCTATCTAGTGTAGACAAATAGTCTCAAGCAGGGATTTACCTGTGACTGTCACAGGTGAAATTCCTCACTAAAGAATTAATCATGGCAATGAGCTGATTTAGCAAACTCTTTATCTGGTTAACACAGACTCAGGCTTCATTAGCAGCCAATTTTACTTGGGAACACAGTTATGCTAATGGGGATTTTGAGAGGGATAACACAGAAAGCTGTCCCTGTCTGTGATAAGAAGCAGGAGATTTGGGCCTGTGCTAAGAAGCAGTGAAGTTGCCCTCCCAGCTCCAGTCTCCAATCCTGTTATCTAGGTAACACCTTCCATTCACTGCTAATTGTCATTACAGCGGTTGGCAGCATTGGTGAGAATTAGAAAACCAGTTCAGCTGGGATATTATCAAGAATTAAATGTTTAGAGAACTAGGAGAAGTGAACCTATCCAGCACAGAAATAAGCTTGGAAGGAGAGGACAGCTGTTAACGAGCCGTTTAAACCAGCCAAATCTTCCTTCTTTAGTGCCTTAAATACCACTGTAATTGTGAAATTAATTTAACTGCTTCAGATGCTAGCCCTTCCTTGTCTTCATCTCCTACAGTATCAGCACTGCCCTGGGTGAGCTGAGGGGCTCAGCTTTCCCTGTGTGGCATTAAAAATGATATTTGTGGGGGTTCAAAGGAGCAATGAATTCAGAATGAGAGCTCAGTTACTGGCAGCATCACCACTGGGTGTGACATTTCAGACTGCTCTTTGCTCTCTGTGCTCAGACCCATCGTTCAGTGATCCAATTTTCTGTGGAACTTATTTGGTGATTTTTATTATTTTCTATTTCTCAAGATGGGCCTCAGCTGATTAAATTTTGCCCCACAAGCCCATCCATCAGGTTGTTTTACAATGAAAAGTATTGATTTTATCTTACTATAATTAAACACTTTTACATTTTGGTGCCTCTTTTATTGGTAAACATTAGTGTCTTATAAAATGTAGGAATCAAGATTTCCTAACCATATTAAAAATGTGCCTGATCCAGTGGTGGTGCTCCCAAGAAACCCCAGTTTTCATTAAGGACCAGGTAACACCCTGCAAAAAAGCAAGACCTGGATTTACAAAGAATCCGAATGTTACACTGTATTGGTTGTGTGGGGTCTCATCTGGGGATTTCTGTGTGATTACAGGTTCTGCTGCTTCCATCTGTGATTTACTTTAAAGATAACATTTACTGAGACAAAACCAGCTCCTTTGAGCATACAGACTTGATGAGAGGTTCATTTGTGCACTTTACAGCTCAGTGTGAGTCATGGTACCGATACATACAGGAACCTGTGCTATATATTTACTGTTTCCAATGCAAAGTTGATTCTCCATCCCCCCAAAAGTTATCCTGCTTTTGATGCAGGGCTTGTAACACCTAGGTGTGCCATTGTAGCATCCCAGCAGGACTGTGTCTGTGCTGGCACGCAAATAATTTGGGGTATCCTCAGTCTTGGCCGCTCCCCTTCTTGAGGCAGATGAGCAGGAGTTTAGCGGTGAGCTTCATCTCTGACTGTACTTCAGCACATACTCATTTTACAGCTTCACACAACCCTTGTTTTGGTAAGAACTCAGATGGGTGATGGGGCCAGGAGCTAAGCTCTGGAAGGTGACTCCAGAGAATTTGGTTAGTTCCTTGACTGGACAATAGTCTCAGTAAAAGGCTCCAGACATGTCATTCAAGGTGTAATTCTGTCATCTGTTCATAGGTGTCTTGTGCAGGTGAAGATACCATAGTGCATTTGAGCCCTCCACAATACTGACAGATATGACAGAGTGTCTACAGGACAATCTTGACCTCCTGGCTTGGGCACAAGAGGTTAGGTGGATATCAACATGTGACTTATCTGTCTACACTGCAGTTACCTGCGTGTAAGGAGGACACCTTAGGCTATTTTAAGAGCCCATAGCCAGTGGACTCAACGGAATCAGTGGGTTTAGGGCAAGATCCATCCCTTCTATCTCCCAGATCTTCACATCTGGGCAGATAGCAAACCTTAAAATCCTTTGGCTGTACTGACTAGCTTTTCCCTGGCTCTTATGGAGATCAGGCAACTAGCTTAGATGCATATAACTCTACTTGAAGGCAACTAAAGGCGAGAAGAACATACTCAATCTCCTCATGCCTTTGCTTTCACCCAGAACGTGTGGGCAGTATTCCCTCCTTTCCCTGTAATTAACTCCCTACACAATTTATGTTCTAAATCCCTCCAGTCAGGGGTTTATTCTTGCCTCTTTCTGCAAGCAGCTGGCACAGCAGAGTGGTGGCCTCCAGCTACTATGTCTGCACATTCAGAGGTTAATCACAACACGGGGAAGAAATTATGGCACCATTTGTTAAAATGTAGGAATTTGAATCTCATCAAAATACCACACCAGAAAATAATCACACTTCTTCTAAAAAAAATTAAACCCTTTTTATTTGTATATTTATTTTTATATATAAAAGAAATACAAAAAAAAGAACACAAACAAAATGCTGATTATGGCAATTCAGTTTTGTCAGCCCCCTCTGCCTGGGCTGCTGCCTCAGGTCCACCGGGAGTGAGCAAAGTCCTCCGGTTGTAATGTCCTTTTATGATTCCAGAGTTATTGTTCTCATTAAGGATTTGCTTCTGTTTTTGCCTGTTAAGAGACTGTACAAGTCCTAATACAACAGCTGCTAGTGAATACTGTCCAGTCAGTTTTCTTGGTTGTAAGATTAAAGGATTTGGTTGAACTCTTCCTAGAAGAAAATATGTTTTGATTTTTCCTTCCTGTTCACTGATACCTTTGACATAAATCTCTCCTCGGTAGTCGAAGGCAAATCCCCGGTCCTTCAGGATCAGATACGTTTCTTCAGGCACTTGTATTCTGTCACTAACACCTGTGCTGTCCATTCGACTTGCTAAATTAACCGTTTTGCCCCAGATATCATATTGGGGTTTCTTAGCACCGATAACTCCCGCAACAACAGAGCCATGGCTAATCCCTATTAAAAAAAATATTGAGAAGAGATAGTCAGACAGGAATGGCTGAAAACTGCATTTGCACTTAAGAGCCAGATGAAGCCTGGTTCAGATACACGTATCTCTAAGCTTAAGGAAGAGGTGTGTATACAAAGAAGGTAAGAAAAAAAAAAGCCAGAAAAGCTAGAAAACATGAAAAGCGATATCCACAGAGTTATTTTACAGGACGCCCGTCACAGTGGAACCACAGTTCTTATGTATCATCTGTATTCTGCACGCTATTGCCAAAGCTCCTGCAAACTGATACTTACCTAGTAGGAAAAATCTCTCTGGAAGGATCTTTCTGGGTTTACACTTTTTGAAGGCAACCTTCTTAGTGCTATACAGTCAAGAAATTAGATTCTTATGTTCCGTGAAATGAAAATATTATTCTACCAAGTTATTGAAAAACTGTGTCTTTTAAGATTGTTGCATAAACTCAAGACAAGTAATAATATAGAAGAGACTATTTTTTTCTACAGCAGTCATTTAAGAGTACATTTAGTGG
>KZ506608.1:38314-52496 GCA_002844005.1 Limosa lapponica baueri
AAAAATGTATAAATGTAGCCTTACACTTACATAAGTATGCTGTCAGTTAATAGATCTGCTCCATAGATTTTTGGAGGCTGTCAGCCAGATTCCAGTCTGAGTTACAGTGGTAACTTTAGAGTATGTCCGAAGATATAGATAGACCTGCTCTAGATTCACATCAGTGTGATTGAAAAGAGATATTTTTTTTTCTCTCCTATAAACCTAAATTTGAGGAAAGAATCCATATGGTTCTTGTTCCAAGCACAAGATGGCATTTCAATTCATCAAGAAGTGCAACTGTTCTCTGCCAGAAGCCCCAAATGTCTACTTTCTTTTAGCAAACACAACTCTATGAACATCATAAAGATAACACTAATACCAGTGATTGGACACGCCAAAAACTTTGCTTCTTAAATAAAACTATTCTCTTACCTGTTTTTCAGGTGATAATCCTGACACGGCCATGTAAGTGCTGCCAATCGTTTTAATTTTTTCAATATCTTGAAATCTCTCTTCACCTAGTAACTAATACATATATAAAAAACCTCACTGTTACTTCTGTAATTATTAATGCAAAATGCTTCTACAGATATTGAAATGAAACGTTACACTTATGGTATCTTCCAGTTAGTCATGGCACACCATTCATTCTGGGTTCTGGGGCACACTGAGCTGGGATTTTGCAACATCATCTACTCACAGAATGCATTCAAGCTGAAATCTGCTGTGCTCTGTAAAGCTGTTTTGTAAATCACATAATGGATAATATAAAACATGCATATTCCAGCCTACCTTAAATGCAGATGAGTCCTGCATTCCCTGAGGTATAATCACTGAAATTTAGTGAAGGCAAACTCTCTGTATATGTGTGTGTGAATATAAGAAGACTTGATCACTTTTAAGTGTTCTTAAATCTCTTTTGGAGGAACTCAGTTTTCCAAATTAAGTGCTGCTACAGTAACAATTCAGCTGATGAGACCAGTGTTAAAGGGAATTTAATCCACTTAAAATAACCATTTTAACCACCTTGCACAATCAATGGGTGGAGGTAGATGTCTTCTATGAGAAATCAAGTCCTCCTGTATGCCATGCTTCCCTCTACTTACTGTCAGACCTAACACTGGTATGTACATTGGGTCATTCAGTCTGCATTTATGTATTTTCTCCTTCTACAAAAAACACAGGGAATCAACAGGAAGTGGTGAACACCTGTATCTATTTGGGATAGCTGTAGTAGCCATAAAAAACTTGTCAGATTGAGAATCTGCAAGAGGAAGAATAAATATAGCCTAGTGACTAAAGCACTGAAAGGAGTGGGAGTGACAGTTTGGTCCCTATTCCAAGTCCATATTCACAGTTTAACTTAGGACTTTCCCTGAAATAGAAACCAGAGCCTTACATTCCTTGAAAGACCTAAGCAGAGTTCAGGTTGTGAACTCTATCAACGGCAGTAGAGCTTTACGTGGAATACGGGCTTGTATCACCTCGTCACAGGCTTTATAAATGTGTATTGCTGATGTTAATACCAAAATGCCCTGGGAAACTTCATAATAAGCAATACAGTATCTAATAAATTTAGGTACCAATATGTTTAGGCAGCTCTTGAAGAAAAAAACAGTTCACAGAGAAAAAGGATTTTCAAACTTTTAGTTCTAAAAGCTCAACTTAGTTTGGATTTAAATGAAAAAAATTTTTGCTGTGGTCAGGGAAAAAATTAATGAAGCATTTCCCCCTTTTTTTATAGACTGTTGTGCATTCTTTTTCCATCTTGTGGGTTTGAGTTTCCTGTCAATTAAAAACTAAAGGGATTATTTCATTCAAAGGGAGAAACATACCAAAGGCACAACATGAAATATCCCCTGCCATTGAACTAACCACAGAGTACGTCAGCCGGAGTGCCGGGGTCTTGGAAGCTTTGCTGTTCCCGTACAGATATCGCACCATCTGTCTCTAATGGGAGGCTGCACAGCATTGCGCACAGGGAATACAAAGCCATATGGTTAATGGCTCCATTCCAAGTCAGGAAAGTCCAAAAACTTGACCTGCTTCTCATTTTTCTTCAGACTACCAGAGAAGCCCATTATCTACGTTTCCCTCCTACAAGGGCAGCTCTTCCAACTGCTCTCTTAAAGAAAAAGATCATTGCTTGTAGCTCTGCTTCTGTGAGCAGTCTGAGAGCACCAGGTGTGTGGGCAAGGGGAGAAAATGGTCTTGGTTAAAAACAGCATATATTTTCATTTCCAGATGGTTGCTGGAAGCAACAGCAAACAGCACAGTATTTTAAATGTATGATAAATATCTAAAATTACTCTTTTTTTAAGAAAGAAAGAGCCTATTGCCTGTGAGGCAATTTAGAAAAAATAATCTCAAGTTATCTTTTTTCTTCTCATTCATTATTGTTTTCAAATCTCTATTTTTTTCCCTGCTTTATCATGTTTGTTAGATAGCTTCTTTTCTTCTTCAAATAATGGTTTATTTACCACTTACTTTCTTCACAGGACGATGGATTTTGATATTTGGGAAAGATACTCCAACTCAGTCCTAAATCAGCTGCTGTTTGTTATGACATTTTAAATAGGCTTTCTAATTTACCAAGATAGTCCAGGGAACATTTTCAAACAGTAGAATGTAGTTGGTATCTGAAAAGCAACTCATGGCTTGATGCTGCATTTCATGTACAGCCAAGGTTATATGGAGGTCAGACCCTGGGATATACACATGCAATGAAACATGTACAAAGTAGTACAAAAGAGAATGTTCCGGGACATTGCACACAATTGCAAAGTAATCAGCAGAGTCTGAAAGCAGGATCCTGTGTTCTGTTGAAACCTCTATTTGTGGTAACATAATATATTAAAATCTGTTGTCATAAACACCGTGTAAATCACTGCTGGATAAAGAAAATGGGGGAAAATAGAGCCCATGAACTAGAAAGCTCTTATTAAAGCACAAATCCCAACTGTAACATCACTAAGATACATAAATGATAGATTAAAAAGGCTAGAAAGAATATTAAATTAAAAAAAAAATTCCTTCAAGACTCATATTCTTCAGGAGAAATGTTCCAATATTATTATTTTGGTGCAACATCTCTAAGAATGGGAGTTTAGCCCTGTATGTGTCTTAAGGCTACAGTCACATAACAAATGGGTAATTATAAAAGTAGATTTGCAATGTTCATGTTTGGTTCTTGATGTATGAACTGTTCCTGTCAACACCTCCGTGCTTGGGTACAAAATAGGAAATTATATATAACTGTATTCTATAATGATGCTATATGTCAAATTAAAAAAAAAAAAAAATCTCCTTCTGTCAGTCCAGAAACCAACACCTCCCATTCTGCCTCAGTCGATAGGAAACCTGGATAATTTGGAAATGAACAGATTTGTGAGCCATCAGGGAAAAAAAACCCTGGGTAAAGGCTGTGTTTTGAGAAGAGTCAATTACCTACCCACCAAGACTGACTTTTGAACCAGGTTCCCCTGGCTCCCTAAGAAAGACCCAGTCACAGCACAACTCCTCTGTGGGCTCCTACCCCATGCAGATGTTGGTGGCAAGTTCTGTTCCACAGTTCGCTATTTTTTGTTTGACTGCCCTTCACCCTCTAACATTCTAACTCTCTCCATTAACTGGAAAACAAAATAGCAGATCTGGATTGTAAGCTTTCTGTTTTGAAGTAACAAGGAAACTCTTCTAAAAAGAAGAGAGAAATAACCCAGATCTCCTTCTCGTGCACCTATCACATTTTTCAAACTAGGTCAATTTGTATTTTTACCACCACTTTCATTCAGAAACACCTTTCTGGACCTGTGGACACAGCTTCTCTTATTACCTACGTAAGGAAAGGAGGGTACTCACAATGTGGAATCTGATTTGAGACTAGAAACTCAATTCAGTCATCTGAACATAGATGTCACGTTCCTATCATAGGTGTTCATCTAGAGCATGCTTCCCTGAAAACTCTCCAATGACTTGCTCCAGAACATCATGAGTTTTCTAAGGGTGAATTATGGGACCTGAAAATACCATGTGGGTGTCTCAAATCATCTAGGATATCTCAAATGGCATCAGGTACCAATGTCTTACACTCCTGTGCTAAGACTTGTACATTTGGATATGTCTACAGAGTTGTTCACATGATGCTGAGGAGCAAAGTTTTCCTATGGCTAATGGAGCTGCTCTGCTCTCAAGCTGCACATCTGCATGTTGCTTCCAGGGCTGTGTTGAGACAGCAGGCAATCTTGGCAAGAAACATCAAGAAAAACAAGGAATAGAGGCCTCATGTAGTGTCAGTCAGTAGTTACATGGCAACATTACTGGCCCTGAAACATCATACCTGGAATGACTTCTGGTTCCTTTTCCATGGGTAGGATTACTCACCTCATTTGTTCTGTCTGGCTTATCACCTTTCAGATTGCTTAGACAGAATAAACTAATGGCATGACCATGGTGGAAGTAGGTTAGCAGTCAGCAGGGGATCACGTAATTTCATTTACTACCCGTACCAATAACATATCTATTATTCAACTAAACATGTCTGGGACACAATACAGTCCCTAATTAGGTCCTTTATTAATTACAGAGCAGGTGTTAGGGGCCTGGATGCAATATTGTGTTAGGGCTTTTGATGAAAACCTTGTCTTCAGTAATCGCCACAGCAGCAATGGAATTTTGTTGTGAAGATTATATGAGCATGCATGACAAAATATCTTAAATTAATTCATAGCAATAGCCTTTGCATTAAGTTTGATCCATAATAATTTTAATCATATCTGGAAAGAAAAACAAAACTATTAATCAAGAAGCATGCTGACAGCTGTGCAAGATCTCAGAGATAAGAAGCAGGTATTTATACCTATAGGGAAAGCAGTGCAGGAGCTCAGCAAGTTACAGAGCTCTTCACATAGGAGAGTAGTTTTGTTTTCTACTAAAATGCACAGGGATACATCCCCTGTGAATTCTTCTTTTTCCCACTAGTAATTTTAGTATCTGTCTAATCATATGGATAAACTCTCAATTTCTTTGTCTTTCAGAGTTTGGTAATCTTAACCCTGGTCCAGTTTTTGTGAGCTACCACTCTATGAGCATTCCCCATGCAGGTGCCCAGGATGAGGAAGGATGAAGGTGCAGTAAGACTCCTGATCTAGGTCCATATTTAGCTTCTAGCTTCTGGCATGGGGAAGGTATCTTTGTTTTCAAAACAATGTGGGAAAGTCAATTACCCTTTTGTGCCTCTGTTTTCCACTTATGAAATGAAGATAACATAGCTTCCACCAGAACAGCAAATCGAAAATAAATTCTTCAAAACTTTTGAGAGGCCTCAGGTACTTACAGCTCAGGATGGAATAAAAAAAAAAAAAATTTTTTTTTTTTCTTAATCTCTTTTTCTCAGTCGTATGCCTTCCACTTTCATCTTTTCCTCCAGTACGTTCCTCTAAAGCCCTTGGAGATACTTGCTCTTCAAAGCAAAAAATAACCCAAACCAAAACAAAAACTCTAAGCTAGATTCTCAAAGAGAAATAGGTGTTTAAAGTAGGACTGAGGTAGAACTAAATAAATTTAAAAAAAAAAGAAGACTCTGATTCTGAAATCTTCATTCATCTGTATTCTAAACCCTGGAGAAGTATGAACTCTGGCAATGCTTTATTTTCCTGCAAAAAAAAGTTTTCTGCAGGCTTAATCTATGGGCAGAATTCTGGTCCAGATGCAAAGACTTAGTGTGCCTTCCTGTCTTCTCTCAAAAACTCAATCTTTTGCACTCTGATAATGCTGTTTGAGTTCACAGCCAAAGTGGTAAAAGATGTTATCTTTTTTCAAACCACAACCTAAGTGGAGTTTTTTTCCTTTTCTGTTTTAGACAATTGTTCCATGGTTATGTAGCTCATGTGGGATGAGAAATCCAGATCCAGCTCCTTTTGAGGCAACAAATTCTGTTTCCTTGAGTTGTATCTTAATTTTAAGCTGACAAGACACTCATCACTTCTCCAGTTGATATTCTACCCCAATAGAGAAATGAATTAAAAAATTCCTTGGTGTAGAGAGATTATCAGAACATGGATTTCTTGGGCAGGACATAATTCCACCTGTCTAAGCACCTTTACTGACTTGTAGGCAGAGTATGCAATGCCAACTATGCAACTAACTCGTGACTTCCTCTTCACTTTTCAATTTTTTCTTGCTTCCACCTGGCAATAGCTATATTGGAGATCTGACTTTTCTTCTCCTGTTTACCCTATTGCCTCCTCAGCTTTCTTTCTGAAATTAACTAGACAGGTTACCTAAATAAATTATTTTTCCTTTCTATGTTCTTCCCATTTTATTTTTTTTTATTAAATTTCCCCTCACCTTTGAATTCCTCAGTAAAGCAAGAAGCTTTACTTTATTTACTTCTGTCTAACATACCTGACCAGATAAGTCTCCTTAGTTAATATATCACCACCTTTCAATCTCTACCCAACATTTGCTTCTGATCTGTGTGCTTCGCATTTAACTTGACACTGTTTTACCTTAAAAATTCATTGAGTCCATTCAACCAATGTCTTCAAAACAATACCTTCATCTGTTTGCATTTAGACCACTAATTTCCAGAACCGTTCCAAATACCTTCATCCTTCTTCTTCCACAGAATTTAGGCTTGTTCTACTTCTAGATACACTGGAGCAGATTGTGCTTTTATTTATGCATGTTTATACTCAAATAACTGTTGATTTCAGTTTCTATCTCACTAGGTCATTCAGACCAAAGTTTGGCAAGACTAAGTGCAAAAAAACAAAATAGACAACTGTAATTGGAATAAAAAAGTAAGACAATTATTGGAAGCGAAATAGTTCCTAAATCTGATCATTTAAGATGACATATTTGGTATTTGTGAACTCATCACTTAAAGCACTATCAGATTTTCTCTAGTAGCTGTTATTACCTCATCAAAGTCTGCAATGATTTCATTCAACAGGCGTAGACATTCTACTCCTTGGTTATTCATCTCAGTCTGGGAGTAGAAGTCAGCAAATCCGGGAATTGAAGCAAACATCACACCAACAGCATCATAGGACTGAGAGTATAATTCCTAAAAGAACAGTGAAGAAAAATGAGTTGAAGTGGTAATGTAAGGAAGAGAACGTAATCGGCTGCAATTAAAATAGGTTTCTTATTTTTTTCCATGCATAATACCTCAATATCTGAGGTTAGCATTAGTATACTAAGTGTTAGCCAAGTTCAACAGGAGGAGGCTGACAGCTCTCACGTTTTTATCATGGATTATATGCAGGGTTTGCCCTTTCTTTGAAAGCCTGCTCTTTCTGCTTCTGAGGTCAGGGGGCTACACCAGCAGAAATGAAATCGAATTTTTCATTTTGATTTGTATGGGGAACCACTTGAAGAAATGAAGAATTCATTTACAAGTATGAATACCAGAGAACCAAACACTGTTAGTCAAATGAAAGGAACTTGACGTTTATTATATATTATTGTTTAAGTCTGTCTCATGAATGTTTGCAGTTGACAATATATTTCTAAATTTGTTGATTAACAGGGATCAGATTGGACCATTTAAAATATCTAATATGACCTCTTTGTAAAGAGTCCTCTCAGTTACCACATTTCCTGGTGGATAATTTATATTCACACTACTGCAGCTCTTTACAAGTTTGTTTATTAACAGGTTTTCGGAGAGCCCTTACTCTTTGATAAACTGTGGCTCTCCTAAGGTGACTATGGAGCCAATTGGTTGCCTGGCTCTGGGAGAGGTTCCTGCTGTTAGGTTTGAAAGGAGGGAGAAATAGAAGTGAGGGTGATAATGGAGTTACTGGGGGCAGAAAGCAGCTTATAACGGATCGGACACAGGAGGCTCTTAGTATAAAGTATGCCCTCGGATAAGCTTCCACATACATTATCCATATAATTCACTCTGGTACTGAAAGACAGACTTATTTATGGATGGGTTCTGGTCATTATATATGCAAAAATGTGGTCAGTTCTTTCCTGTACATAAACAAATTTTTGGGAACAAAACTAATTTAAACTTTAAAAGTGCCAAGAGCCCCCCACAACTCCTGATATGCTTTTCTAGTGGGTAATATACCACAACCATATGCATTCTCTTTTGTTTAATTTTTTTCTAGCTTCAGCTTCTGCAGTTTTACCCAATGGCAGATACTTTCATTTCTCTTCTGGGACTTCTCTTATGACATTCTGACCTGCAGCAGTTGCTTCTCAATGTTCTTGTTAGTGTGCTTTAGTCTCATGATAAAAGGACGTACTGATGGACGCTATACACCTGATGTGAACACCTCAGGCTCCTCTTCTTCCTTTATCCTTCTTCTCCCTAGAAAAGCGTCCTGAACCCTTGCCCTCCACTTTACTATGCTGCTAATGCTGCTACTTATCTAGACTCTTTAACAACACGTCCTACAGTAAAAGTGGGGAAATTTTGCTAGTTTCCAAGGACACTGCAAAGCTTTGATTGAGAAAAAACATGACTGATTCCCTTCCTGCTCTTGCACTTGCTTTCACTGAAGAACATCTGCAGGGTCATGGAAGCCATAGTCTAAGGACACTCTTATTCCCTTTAATAGATACAGAAAAAAGTAATTCACCCGTTAGTCCGTGGATGCTTATGGAAGACTAGAATATATGTGCTAGGAGAAGCATATATACACTCAGGCATACTTCTTTCCTCAGATTGAGAAGACAGAAAACAACTGGCTGAGCCTTCAGCTGCTCAGTATTTCTATTTTTGGTAAGAAGCATCAAGACAGAAATAATACATCCACAAGAAAATGCTTACAGTACACATTTGGGAATTCATTTTTTGAGAGCAGGGAAATTAACTTAATGGTCAGACATGAACTGCAGGATTGATTGTACTGAAGTCTGGTAGATGTTACAGCCAGCCGGCTCATGCATAAATCATCCCTAAGTATAGTCACTCTGGAAATTGCCTTACAAAAAGCAGGGGTGGTGGAATTGAATTCAGTGGCAAATTATTGAAGCATCAGCAGTGATCCATGGGGCATCTGTTTGCTTTTGAAGATTATTATGCATGTAAGTGTATGTGAATGAATGTGTAAGAGAGGACACGTATTCCCTGAAAATCCATAGTGCAGATAGGCCAGAACACACTCATCAGTGGTATCGGGGTCTGCTCCATTTGCAATGAAGCATTTTAACCTGGTTGCTTTCACACATACTTTTCTCATGTGCAGAGCAGTGTTTTTATGGCGGTTTAATACCCACTGAGCGTAAAATTCCTCAAGAGGCTGATTTCTAAAGTGCCTTTCCTTGTAGTTTCTTACTATGTCATCCTTCCTTAGGTGATATTTGAAATCACATCTTCAGAACACGATTCCTCATCGTGCAGTTTGATTCATCTGGCTACATCTGTTTCCAAAATGTACAATCAAAAAGGGTAGCCTTGAGCTATTTTTGCTGCACAACGAATAGCCATGTTAGTGCTAGCAACCTGAATCTTGCAACATTTGTAAACTCTTCATTATAAAAGATAATTCCAATAATACATGAGAAAATTCCAGTTTCATCATACAATAGCCCTTATTCTCAGATAATATTATAATATGCAATTGCCTTATTTCAGATAAGGAGTAAGTGACTTACTGCTCCTTTCAGAAATGAATTCTGGACTTTTTATCCCTTCAGCAACCTCCCTTCAAATTCTGTTTTAGGAATATCCAGAGACTCCATTATCAAGCTTTTCTTTGTGTACTACACTCTTTAGGAACATAGCCACAAACTATGTTTCTGAAATGGCTGTTTTGTTAACTGCCCCAAAAAGGCAATTCAACATGAAAGAGCAGAAATGTTCTCTTGGGTCTGAAGATGCAAGAGGCTCAGGTCTGTTGCAGCCTGTTGCACAGATTCCTTCCATAATAACTGGCAGGGCTCTAAAAATACTTCTGTTTTAAGGTTGCACAGGCATTCTGTAAAATTCATGTATCTTTTTTTAGGAATATTAAATTTTCTTAGACTCAGAGGTTGGAAGGAACCTCTAAAGGTTCTAATACAGCTCCCACTCAAAGCAGGGCCAATTAGGTCAAGTTTCTTGTGGCCTTGTTCAGTTGAGGGTTCAATATCTCCAAGACTGGAGATTTCACAACCTCTCTGAGCCCAGATGTAATGCTTACTTTGCTGGGATTTCTTTTTCCGCCTTGTAACTAACTGAGATTTTTCTTCCTGCAACTTGTGTCATTGTCTTTTATCCTTCCACTTGCATGTTGGAGAAGAGTTTTGATCCATCTTCTCTATAAACACCCGTTAGGTGCTTTAAGACAATGATGAGATCTTCTTTCAGCTTTTTCCTCTTCAGGTTGAATGAACCCATCTCTCTGCCTCTCCTCCTATGTCATGTGCACCAATCCCCTGGTCATCTTGATGGCCCTCTGCTAGACTTGCTCTAAAAGGTCCAAGTATCTCCTACTGGTCAGCCTGAACCTGGAAACACCACTCCAGATGTGGTCCTAGAAATGCAGAACCCTTTGCTTTAAGACCTGAATGTTTTTTAATGTGGATCAGATATCAAATATTGGCAGTACTGGTGTAATGAATCCTATTGAGATCTAAGTTCTAACAATTTCCGAACAGATCTGCTTTTATTTTGCTAACTAAACAAAAGTATTGGAAATAGAACTGGTACATACTTCATTATCCCGATCCTTCTCCAGAAAGTGACGGGCAACGTGACTGGGCAAAATATTCCGTAGCATATTTTCATTGTGCTCCCTTAATTCCTTCATCTCATTGATTTCTTCTTTTGCTTGAACACGCCACAGGAAATCCAGCCTTGCTGTGTATTCCAGCTATAGTTCCAGAGAGAAAAAAAGGCAAAAATAAAACCTGACAAGATAAGAGTAGAGATTGTATTTTTATCCTGGCAGGCTGCTCCTGCCCTGTAACCACCTTCAGTGTTGCTAAAGATCTTTGACTCTGAAAGAATTTGATTTCATTGTTAGAAAAAGAGATTATTTTTTTGCCTTGTGTATGGTGAGTATCTCAGAGGAATCATAGGCAAAATAATATTTGTCATATTACAGCGGGTAGAAAATGTCACAAAAATATTTTCCTTTTAAACACCTATTTATTAGTTAGATAATGGAGTCAGACAGGAGATAAGGTATTAGAAGATATTAGTATAAAATAAATTTGTTCTACTTTTCATATGTGTTTTCAAATGAAATGGGTTTCATGAGAAAATAGCATAAGGGTCATTCTAAACAATTTGCAGAGACAGGTAATTTACTTCTCAAGGATGAGCATCTTTCAGCAAAACTATATGTAACAGCCCAACACATTCCCAAAGAGGACTTTCAAATCTGTGGCACCAAAACGAGGTATTTCTACTGTTGGGACATGCAGTTATTTGCAATTTAGGTCTTTTAAAAGACAGTGAAAAACACCCTGTTTGATACCCCCTTGAATATTCTGTCCCTGATCCAGAGTCTGCAGTCACATTTTAGTACGTGCACAGTGGCAGTACCTGATACCCTCAGCTACAAACCAAAGTTAAATAGTTTTCAGTGCTGTATGTGTGCAGAACAAAAGGAAGATTCCTGCACAGCACAGCTTATGTATGCGTCTATCTATATATGCAGTGTGTATTTTTTTTTATGCATATTCGTATATACATAAATGGCAACTGTCTGCTAGCTGAAGCAGGGAACATATCAAAAAATCATATTGTTTCCCTGAGAGGCACGTGTCAGTACATGGACAAGACCAACACCTCCAGAACTTTTGGGTGCGTTACACTGATGGAGACTTTTAATCAGATTTTGATTGCACAAGGGGTGACTTATTTAGCTACGGCCTTATTGGAAATGATGGAAATATATCTATGTGTAGTAAACTGAAAGAGAAAATATATTTGTGAGGCTCGAGATGCTCTAACCAGAGATAATAATCAAACACCCAGCAGAGAAGCATATCATGCCAACAAATAAATGCATTCTACAACTGGGAGAGACATCAAATGGTTTGCCGAAAGGTGCTGGAATTTAGGAAGTGGTTGGGATATAATTCATGTACCAAGCTGAAGTAAAAGGCAAGCCTGCAGTGGGTGGGAGTGACTAAGAGGGTGTTCAGGCATTGTCTAGTGACTCATCTTGTCCACATTTCTCCTCACCAGCAGTGACCAATGGCATACTTTTCAGAAGAAAATGCAAAGCACCTTGCAAGGGGCCTTATAGGTTGACTGTGCTTCAGAGAGCTTTTCTTCGTAAAAGCTAAAAGTGACCCCAGCTTGATATAAACTTCCAAAGTTTGTATATATTTTAGCAGTGATCTATTTGCCCTCTGGATGCTTTTGCCACCTTTATAAACAATAATTTCTTTTCCAGTTCTAATATTTTGATCTTCCATCTTGTGTCTATTAATTCCTGAAATTAACTACACTAAAAAAAAAAAGTCAGGAAAAAGTATTTTTAAACTGTTTAAAAAACTTTTTTCAGTTTCCTTCCCCCTTTCTTTTGTGCTAGAAGACAGAGCCCATACCAGATCATAACTGACTTTTATCTCTACCAGTGGCTGACTGTGAAGGCAACATTGCCTATAATTCTGCAAGGAGTTCTAAAGGTATTTTACACATTGGCTTGGAACAGGAGCTGCTGGTGGATTCTGAGTTCTTTCATGCTTCAGATATTTAATACCGCTACAATAAGAGCTTTGCAAAAACCTGTATTACAATTTTTCACAGCTGACTTTTTATGTGGCTCTACAGGAAAATTTCACATCTCTAAACCTAGCTCAGAATAGCAGCAGCTAATCTTTACATTTCAGATAACATCATTCTGGTTATTTATAATCACATTGTAACATGAAATACTTTTCTTGCATCATCAGTGTACAATTGAGATGAAACTGTCAGTTCAGAGATAAAAGGGCGTGCTACAAATAAGGTCTGAAAATAGAAGATGCTTAGCTAAGTTCTGATACTTGTTAAAATTAAAAAAAAAATAGGGTTGAGTTTTGGGTTTTGATTGTGGATTTTTTGATTGTGTAAAGAAATGTTTCTGGGCACAGTGGTGTCAATAAAAGTTACTGTCTGCAACATAGATCTTGAAATGTCTAGGTTTTCTTGCCCTAATAGCTCTACAAAACACCCTTTCTTCCAATAGTGAGTGAAGAAAATAGAGGATATGTGTTACAGAAAGCCTAACACTGCCTATGCCTTCTAAATGCTGTACAACCCAACCTCTCTGAAGACAATTGCCACACGCAAGGAAAGCACAAGGCAAGGACCAGTGTTTGAGGAGCAGAATATTCTTCCTCGGAGAATGAGAAAATAGGATTTACCTCCCAAAGGGACACTTTCAACCACTGAAAACAGTCTAACTCCAGATAAAACAAGCAAATATCCTTTCTTCACTGCACTAAAATCTGAATATAGAAAGGATCATGAAGAGATAATAATAGTAATACCATAATACCAGAATTCAGTATGTGTCTTCCTCTTTTTTTCTCTTTCAATTGGAAAAATCTCCTCTTTGCATTTCCTCATTCCTCCTCTTTTCCCCAAGCACAAAGAAGATTCAGGAGGTCAGGTTTGTTGCAGATAAATTGCTGTGTAGGGATGTCAGACCTTCCTCCCTTTCCACAAGGCTCTGTAGAACTAAGCTGCCAAAGTTCAAGGCTTCCTTTGTACTAAAGAGCCCCAAAAGCAGAGGAGCAAACCAGTCAGTTGGTCAACACTGGCCTACACCACCACACTCATCTGGTGTAGGCAAGATCTACACTCAGATCTACAATCTAAAAGAAATCAGAGAGGATTTTGCCTTCTGTTTTATAAGGCCTCTGAGTCTGCTGTGGGCAGTTTATTCCCTCTGCAATTGGTAACACTTTCCCTTTTAAAGCCATGGCAGAAGGTTTCAGTCAGGGTTAATAAGTTGTTTATAGTGTGTGTTTTCACTAGAGATTTATTTCTAGTAGAGAAGACTATATATGGTATTGTATTTTGATAAGATTTCAAGGAATAGCTTATGTTCATACAAAATGTTCAACTTAAATCATTAAAAAGATAAAGCAGTAAATGAACACATTTTACAACAGAATAAGTCTATTCTTGAAGTTATCCTCAACACTTCTTTCATGTGCTTTTTCTCAAGCTTAGTTTGCAGAAGCACTGCTGTAAAATATGTGCTTCTAGATGAAATTGGATTTCTAATAGGGAATTAGTCTATTTAACCTAATGTCA
>KZ506608.1:53481-65413 GCA_002844005.1 Limosa lapponica baueri
TTTTTTTTTTTTTCCTAAATGGACTTTATGTTTTGATAAAGATATATCAAAGTTTGTCGTTTTCTGTCAAACTTAAATCTAGGCACAAAGTGCATTTTATCCCTTGCTTTCTCTACTCACTCATTCCTTACTTCCTCAAAAAGAAAATAAAAAGGAAGAAAATTACTAGAATATTTAGGTCTTGCCTTATTTTTGCGCTCCGATGGAAGGCTTGTAGGTACCTGCTCAACTTACAAAGTTATGACAATATTGTAATAAAGTGTATAATGTTGTGATATTCATCACAGCAACATTCCTCTCTTATTGCCTCACTCAAATTAGGATTGAGAAATGCTGGTATTAATCAGCCTAATGCACTTTAAGGGAAAATTTTTAAGGAAGGCGAACATGCAGGACAATGTCTAGAGGCAATTGTGGTTGCTGCTTCCTTTCATGCAGTGGTCTCATTTGCCTTTATATGAACAGAAACTGCCTGAAGTCAGCACGTTTGACTTGCAGCAGCCTAGAGGCTGCCAGCCAGAAGCACTGGAGAAAACACCCTGCTTTAGTTGGCTTTTACTCAATGCATTTGTTATTTATATCTTAATTTGTCATACTTCACTCTCCCTGCTCGCTGCGTATGGATTCTTAAAACACCCAGTTTCTCAGTTCCTCCTCAAGGATATCAGTCCTAAAGCTATGAGGCCCCCAAATCCTGGTTATGATCTAGACTCATGTGAAAGAATACTTGCAAGTGGTCCATGACCCAAAAAATTTAGGTTTGATGCTTAACCACAAATTTTCCTCATTTCCTCAAACCTGGTGTTTTTCCTCTATGAGCATACTAAGCTATTTCATGGGGGTTTATTATTTAATGTTTGTTTTTCCCTTTCTTCATTTTGGTTTATGCCTAGTCAAGTGCACTGAAGCAGTCAGATGCCACTGGAATTTTACATGTACCTAAGATAAATGAAGTCACGTTTGTTCCTTCAATTTCTATTAGAAAATGGAATATAGTCTGTGTAGTGCTGAATATAATATTGTACATGTTCTTTAAGAATGCTAGGCAGTGTCAGATGTGGGCTTTCTTTAATCAGATTCTGCATATGGTTTATTAAATTGTTAAAGGTCATATGCTCAAGTGGATAAAAAGGCAGTTGGTATTTTGAAAGTAATTATTGTCACATCATGCAATTGCAAGTGACATAGGGAATGGTTAAAGCAAATGTTTGCATTACCTGTTGACCATGATAAAATACGGCTAAAAGGAACATTGCCATCAGTAGTAAAGATGCCTCCTTTGTACCCAGGAAGTCTGTGCTGGAAAAAAAAATCCAAAGTAAAATACAGTTATTGATTTGTAAGTGTTGTAATTATTCAGAAGTTTCATTTCATGATGCATCCTGGTGCTTTTTGTTGTTCTTTAAAAAATACCCTGTATTTGAAAATTTGAATTAGCAATAATTCATTCAAAAGAAGAGGAGTGTAATTAAAGTGCTCACTGTTTGAAGTCAGATGTATTAAATAACTAAATTGTAGCCTACAGTAGGTACACAGAAGGTGACGATCTTTCAAATGTGATATGCAAGCTGTGCGTCAGTCATTCTGTGTTTCCTGGGAGCTTGGTCAACAACCACAAACACCAGTGGAGTTCAGGAGTACAGCCCCTGCGGAGTACAGGATTTGGGATCTGGATGGGAAACGTTGAGACTGGAGCTGGGAAAGAGAAATTTGCAGATTGTGAAAGTCAAAGGTCAGTGAATGGGCCTAGAGAGAAAAGATGGACCCCAAGGCAGGTGCTGAAAGTTAAACATCCCCACATTGTGAGAAAGGTTCGGAGAAGATGACAGATGAGTTAAGGAAGGAGGCGTGGATCAAAGGGGAATCAAACAAATGGCAAACAGTAATTAGGACTGGTTTTACTGAGAGGAGAGCAGAGAACAAGTGTCTGCATATGACAGGGGAAGTGAAGGAAACTTGCAGACAGTAGGAAAGCTAAGAAGATGAGCCAAGAAGACACTGGCTGTATGAAATCACTGAGATGCTCTGTGTGAAGCATGAAGAAAGTGTGAGAAAATAAGGTGAAAGGGGTCCAGGGCAGTTAAAGGGGGTTTCAATTCTGAGGAGAAATTACAGTTCTGTGGAAAGATGATAAAACTGAAGAAAGTGTCTCTGTAAAGTGAGAGGGTTTTAAAAAGGCACGTTTCTCAGAGGAAAAGATATAAATGAAGAGGGTTGGGGAAATGGTAGGACCAATCTTATAGTAAAACAAAAGGGAAAAAGAACTAAATTCACAAGTGAATCAAACCCAGATACTTGGCAATTACTTTGTTGAAGGGAGATGAGGAAAAGTGAGGAAACGGTTAAGAAGTTTGGTTTCAAGCTTCAAGCTTGAAGTTGCAAAAAAAAGTTAATAAAGGAGTAAACAAGGAGCAGAAGTCAGAAGAGACTTTAGGACACTTCTGTCTGCTTGAGATCTAAAATAAAGCTAAGTCCAGACTTGGAATCCATTTTCCATAGTAATTTCGCAGGAACTGTCAGGTGATATATGTCAGAGTTGGACTACTATGACAGAGGAATTAGAGAGAAAAGGCAGAGCCTTATGGAGACTAAAGCAAAAGGAAACTTTCTTGTGAGAGAGCTAACTGAACTGAGTTTGTGGGCCTAATGAAGAGTTCTCTATGAGGAAATGTGCTACTATGGGATGAGTCATCAGTACGGAGCAAAAGACAGGCAGGAAACATCTTTGTCATCTGCAAATATTTTGGAATTCAATTGTTTCCCATTTTGAAGCTGTCTGAAATACAATCTCCCAAAGATTTCACTCCAGAAGGATCCCTTGAATACTGGCTAAGGGCAACAGCCTCAAAGATCCTAGTTATTAACTTACCTGTTAATGCATATTGTGATAATGTAGCTATAGCCACAAATATATGAGCTAGATGAGTTTCATAGGGAGTTGCAAAACCTTTTATTCAACTAATTGGTATAGCTAAGAGGATAGATAAGTTTCAGGGCACATAGCCTTGAACCTTATGCAACCTAATGTCAGAAGTCCTTGTCCTGAGTGTGGAGCATCTCAGCCTGAGTTATGTTCCAGGCTGTTGGCTACTCTGAAGGGTGTTCCTGGCTCTTTGTTATTCTTCTGTGATAGAAGTCACTGGAGAGTTTCATTGACTCAGGGAATAGAAACTACTCTGAATTCTCTAAGTTTTTTACTCATGGGAGAATCTTTCTTTGCCATGCTTGATTAGTGACAAAAATTTAAGACAATGATCATGATTTCTACTTCTAGTTACTTAGCCAACATATCGCTTACTGCCATTTGTCATACAGGCCAGGCTGGATGGGGTTTTGAGCAACCTGCTCTAGTGGGAAGTGTCCCTGCCCATGGCAGGCGGGTTGGAACGGAACTAGATGATCTTTAAGGTCCCTTCCAACTTTAACCATTCTATGATTCTGTGATTCTATATTTGCTGGGCTCTTCTGTGAATACGCTATATGTCATATTGTTAGTCTGTAGCAGCATAACCAGCATTGGAAAAGGAATTTGATCCCAAATCTTTAGCACCTTGCCACTGTAGGAAGCTAGCAAGGAAAGATATGCCTGCAGAGCCTTACCGCGTGTAGAGATGTGGCTGTTGTTAGAACTAATTGTACTGCAAATCCATGCTTTTCTATCATTCTGAGGATCTTCATCTGGCACGCACTTACAACCACAAGCAACTGCGATACTGAATTGGTCAAGTATCAAAGACTGAAGAAGTGTTTTTCTGAATGAGCTAAATCCTTTCTGCTCTAGATTTGGTTATTGCAACACTTCATGCACTTCTGACTTTGCAAAGTACTGTGGTTCTTCTGTCCTCCTCTTCAATTCCTCTTCCTGGAAAGGAAGCCTGGGAGAAGGAGTCTGTCCTTCAAATCCTCTCTTACGAAATGGGATCATCACTGTATTACTCCTAACTTTCACAACTACATGTTATAGTTTGAAATTTATACAGTTAAACCCCTGACCCTAAAACGTCATTTGCTCCTGTTTCTTAAATTGAAGTAAAAATTTCAATCAGTATATTGAGTTTTCACAAATAGAAGCAACCAATGTATACCAATGTATATGCACTATAATGCATATCTTTATCAACATGGACAGACTATGGGAGACATAAAAGACAAACCTTGCTTAATATTTAAACGTGCTCATGAAATAAAGATTTAAATAAAAAGCCTGACACATTATAAATCTTTTTGGATGAGTGATTGCCTTTTGCAACCATCATTCCATACTTCACTATGGTGCTATCCAATATGCATATACTCTGGCAAGGCTTGACCCATTACCTTATTAAAAAGCAGTTCCTAAAAGTGGCTGTGAACACTTACTCTCCATTGTGGTTAAAGTTGTCATATTGCAGAAAAAGGGAAGCATAAATGGTCTCAGTCAGCAGAGAATAGATCGCAATCATGATGAGAAGTACTGCCAGCTTCAGGACAGAGTTGAGACGAAGAAAGACTGCACAAGTCACCATTGCCAGCACACCAGTGAAGACAAAATACTGAACAGAAAACAGCAGTGGTTACTTATGGTGATCAGTGACTACATATTCACTCCATAAATATCTACATAAATGATCAAGTGATCAGAATTATAAAAAAGATTGCTCTGGATTTCAGTGCTAAGCTAAGTCTTCTTAGGGTACAAGGCATTTCAAAAATAAGGTTTTTACTAAAATGGAGTGTGAAATTAAAAATTCTCTATTTTGCATGGCACCTCCACGTTAGCAGAAATCCTCCTCTGAGCCTTTATGGTGTTTTCATAGTATTATAAGAGAAAAGGCATCCTGTCTAATGAAAAGAGGAAAGTGAGAGATGTAGTAGCTTGCTAATGAAACATCAACTGAGAGAACATTCTTTACTGTGAGGGTGGTGAGACACTGGAACAGGTTGCCCAGAGAAGTTGTGGATGCCTCATCCCTGGAAGTGTTCAAGACCAGGCCGGATGGGGCTTTGAGTGACCTGGTCTAGTGGGAGGTGTCCCTGGCCATGGCAGCGGGGCTGGAACTCGATGATCTTTAAGGTCCCTTCCAACTTTAACCATTCTATGATTCTATAATTTATATTCCTTTCGTTTCTGAACTTCCACAAGACCCACATTAATCAGGGTGGGAGAATCATATTCCTGCTTTAACCCTTTTCCCATGCTACTCAAAGAGAAGGTAAAGCCACAGGTTTGGGTGGTCTTTTATATTATTTTTTTTTTAATATTGTCAGTCTAGCTTAGTTACATTACTCTCTTAAAATGTGATGCCTAGAAGTTTTATTCATATCTCATTTTCTAATCTCTTCATTGTCTCATTTTTCTGAATGATTAGTCATCTGTCAAATGCAATCCATGCAGCTGATACTGGATATAGTGAGACAATCATGGCCATGAGCTGTTCAGATTTAAAATAGCAACATCAACACCCACTGTCCAAATGTAGTTTAAATTAACTCCTATCATACAGCTTTAGGAGAGATAGCATTCCTTTTTCTGAATGCAGTTTTTCTTTAGTACAGTTCCTCTGCTGAAAAGGTCTGCATCCCTGCGATTTGCTGCATACTGCTGGTAGTATCATGACACTGACACAGGACTTTCTAAGCAACGTATTTCTTTTATCTACACACGACCAACCCATTGACTTTCTTGCCTACTTGCTCATCATAGAGAGGACTTTTTTAACTCCAAATGCAAATTTAAAATAACTACAGCAGAAGGACTGCTGGTTTTGCTATGTAAGAAGTACTCGTCTCCATTAGCTTCATACAAATAAAATAGCATGTTTTATTGCACTTGGTTCATTGAATCATTGCTGGATGTATTTCCAGCATAAAGGTTCTGTATAATGTTCAAAGGCTGAAACCTGGTTGCAATGCCCCATTAGACCATAAGATTAATTCCTTCTGTAAACCGCCTCTGCTTTTTCTATCAGCATACGGATAGATGCAAAGGTTCAGCTTCACAGTGTCGTTGAAGCAATTGACTCTACCCCCAATATACAGGTCATTGATTCCAGGTAGCGGTTGCCATGTAACCTTTGTGGATCTGTGCCCCAGATTCAAAAGCACCCTCAGAAATACCTCAGGATAGGAACAGATGTCTGTAAAAGATGCAGATGAATTGAACGTCTGGTTCTTCAGAGTTACTGGTTTGTCAAAATCACACCATAGCTGTGAAGGAAGAAAACAAAATCAGGGCTATATTGTGTGCACCAGTGACTATGTGCTTGTGTGGCTGGCTGGCTGGGTTCAGGGGTGGAACTGTCTGACCTTCTGCTCTCTGTACCGACTCCCTAACTGGCACCAAGGACTAAATAGACAGTAAGAAGACATACTGTGGAGAAGAAATGGAAAGGGAGGAGCTATTCATGCTACAAACATTCAGCACCTAAGTAGCCTTCCTATGCTTTCTTGTTTCCAAAGGGGAAAGCTGAGCTTCTTCTGGAGTTTCAGAGGACCAATGTTGGACTATTCAGAATTATCCCCTCAAAATGTTTATACTTAGCTATAAACTGCAGAGAAAAATCATTAAATATGGAGCATTAAATAAGATTGCATGTATGCACTTTTTTACAAGCAATTTTTTTTCTGCTACGTTGCTAGGGACAGTGTTGTTCTTCTAGATGAGGGACAAAATCCCACGGTATCATTCAGGATTGTCTTGTGCCAAAACATGTGGTCCCAGAACTGCAACTGTGATGCCTAGAATGCAAGGGAATGAAAATTCATTCACGATACAATGGTTTTAAGAATGTAATACTGCCTTTTGCTGTTATGACCTGCATTCATTCTAATGGTATTTTAAACCAGTTATATTAAATATAAACAAAACAGCAGTGTTGAGTCGCAATGTATCATGCTCTTAGAACACAGGAAAAAAAAAATCATTAATGGTTTCATATTTTGACAGTTAAAGCAGATGGAGTCTCCTGTTACATATATTAATCCAATCTGGATGTTTATACTAAGTCATTTCATCAACCTGGTATGTATAAGCTAGTTCCCCTGATTTTCTTTCCAACAGAGATAGAGAGTTTGTTTAATGAGGACCAATTTCTTATAATTAAATTCTAATGAATTTTGAACTTGGAACTCTCTTGTTTGTTCTTTCAGCAATTCAGTCATCTCTGCAATGCAGCAACATTATCTAAGTTGTCTGCGCAGTCCTCTGTGACAACAGAGAGTTAGTCAGTGGTACCTTCTTAAAGTTTACGAGGTGTACAGTGCCTCTGCATGGCAGAGTGCCAGGAAAACCATTCTGGGTATCTTTCTAAAAGACCTTCAGGATCAGAAACTTTATTTTAATTTTATAGCAATAAGAATGTACTTGATGTAAAGAACCACAAGACTCATTTGCCCCCCTGCTGAAGCCAAAGCCTTATAGCTCTTAGCTCTTCCTAGAAAGCATCTGAGTCTTAGTCCCCTCCAGCTGGGAGCATTTGAACTCAGTGGACGCATATAGCTGCGAGGCTGAGCTGTGTTACCTGTTCTTAAAGGCATGCAGATCCCTCCTGAGCAAACTATTATTATGGCAGAATTTTGACATATGAACTAACGAGGTTATATGAATGTTGTGATTTCCTGTAGAGGTCAGGACTTGGTGACTCAAGTCATTGCCTTTCTAAATGTATGACAATAAATATAACTGTTTACTGCTTTATAGAAACCCACTGGTATGACAGTAAAGAGAATTACATTTCCTTTGTCTTTTTTTGGATTAGCCATTCCACAAGATTGCAGTGGACACAATCTTAAAAAATAATCCACAACGTCAGAGGAAAATCTCGTTATCATCATATCCATAGCAAATTGGGTATGGATAGCCCATTAGAGATCATCTTGTTTCAAAAGCAAGATTAATTCTACCAAAATCTTTCCTGACAGATATTTGTCAAACATGATTTAAAAAACTCTAAATTCTACAACACTCCTTAGTGATATGTACTGTAATGTACCACTGTCCTTATCTTCAGGAAGTTTTCAGCCTTATTGAGCTTCCTGTCATTTATCGTATTGTATATTTTCTCTGTAAGGATAGCAACCAGTGGCTACATTCCTCTTTCTCCAACTAACTCTTCTATCAGTGACTGTGTGGTATCACTAAAAAACCCAGGCAGATGCTGAGTCCTCACATATTGGCAACCTGAATTCAGTCATGAAAGAATGACAGCAATAGAACATAATAAAATCTCATATCTGTTAGCAAAAGACGAGGCAAACTCTTGAAATATCAGACTTCAGCATACTGACTCCAATGATACAATCATAATTATTATTAATTATTACAGGATAATTATTGTTGCTGTTGTGATGTTATAATTGCTATTGTTATTGCTGTCACTAAATGTTTTCCTGGTCTCATCTAGAAAGAAATAAATATTTACAAAGACTAGAGTTCAGATGAAGAGCACTGTTATCAAAAGGTGCCCTACAAGAGCAGAGAGTGATGAAAATGTTACTTTTAATCTATCAGTGAGATATTTACCTTCTTCTTGGCTCAGGCTTCAACACCTGCCAGGTTGTCTGACATGATAATCCACCTAATTCATGCAAAGCTGTCTCATATTTCTGAAGACATCCAGATAATCAGAGCTCTATTGTATTTGTATACAAGAACCCACTCTTTTATCCTGTGATATTGTATAGAGCTAGGCCCACAGTGTTCAATTACCAATACTTTTATTTAATCACAGCTACTAAATAAAGCTTGGTATATGCCTTTCCTCACAGATATGATGATAAACTTTGGTTTAGATTTGTCACATTTTAGAGTCTTAGTGGAGATGTGTAAATTAGGAGCCAAATCAGAATAAACTCCCTGTGTGGACAGTGGAGAGAGAGAAAAATCTCTTATTGGGACCAGTATGATCAAAAGAAATCTTTGGGGATGCCTGTTTTTCTGCACTGACTACAAAGAAAGCTGAGAGTGACTATGCCCATAGTTTAGCTCTATAGCTAAGGTGAATCCAGGCCAAAGGGTCTTGTCAAAGTTCTAAATGAGCAAGGTAAGACGCGTTTAGAATTTATGCTTTTTAACTTCTTTTTGCATGCTGTAGTTACTGGCTCAGCTTTTACATGCTGTGGTTACCTGCTCTGTCCTTTCTTTGAAGGTATTTCCTGGGTTTGTTAACACTTTTCATTTTTTTAGCAATCTAATTAATGGGAGAACTGTGAGATGAGGTATTTAATATCTATAAGCATTACTTGAATTGACAGTCTTTAAGAAAGTATATCAGAATGTCAGAAAATTACAAATGGTCCTCAAAGGGTAGATATATTGACCAGAAAATAGCAAAAAGGTTTCAAAAATAGATGATATTCATGAGGGAGAATTAATTAGATATTTCAGAAATACATAGTTTAAGCAACAGCTTGAATTTCCTGAAGCTGTGGTACTTTGCCTTTTATATTTATCATAGCTGGCTTATAAACACATTAGTTAGCAAGTCCTGTAGCAAGCTTAATAATTCATAAATCTTCTTTTCCTGTATAATATTCTCTGGTTCCCTATAAGCTTACAATATTGATGATGGCTCCAAGAAAATTAATCAGAATGGATGCAAATATAATGACATTTCTGGCCAGGTAGGTCTCATTAATCCAGCAGCAGGTTTTCCGGAGCATTAAGGGTAAACATTTGTAATCCTCTGCCGTAGTGATTAGCACAAGAGCGGAGTGCAGCATAATCAGAATAGAAAACTGGATGACCATTGGTATCACCCTGGGAAATAAAAAAAAAAGAGAACACAGCATTAAACCTCAATACAATACCACTGCTAATAAAAATAAATGTGTAAACAGTTAAGACTAGGAAAAATCAGTTGTCATAAATCTGAGACAATTAGTCTAGGAAAAAAACCCAGACAAAGCAAAGATCCGTTCATGTTCCCTAGCTCTGCCATTGCTCCACACGGTTTCTTGCTGAGAAACTGTATTGAAGAAACAAGCTGGGGAAATCATTGCCAGTGCCTTTTGTCTGTATAGAGTTTGAGTGGCAGGAATGTCCTTTCTTGTGGGACTCAGTTGTCCCTTAAGTTTCTTTCAGAGCAAGTCTATTCAGTCTCTAGGATCTTGATGCCACTTATGTATGAGCTGGTTCCCACTCTAGCAGGCTAGTTTAGTAGAGTGTTATTTTGTACACAGCCCAACACAGGTGTCTTAAACTCATACTACATTGAGGATCACAGACTCTAAAGTGTGTACAATAATGCAGCCTGTTTTCTGGAATAAGTCAGGATATAATAATTATGGAAATGCAAGATTCCCCTCATTTTAATTACTAGTGGGCCATCTGTAGCTAAGAATCTCATTGGTTTCTAAAGGAGTAAAAGAACTGATCTACTCCTTTCATGGAAGTCCTTTAAAATATAAAGCATATGAAAACGTTTCCTATGATGCAAAAATGTTTAAATAAAACACATTGTTTGGCATACCCTATAAACTTTGTTCTTGCAAATGTGATCCTTAATCAAGTATTGCTAAGTGCATACACAGAATAGCCAGTTCATTTCCTCTGAATAGACCATTAAAACCCATAATTTCTTTTAGTCCAACTTTCATTATATTTTTCTAAATTTATGCCTTTTTCTTGCTTAAATCTGGGACCTGAAGTCAATCAAGTAACTGATGTGGTTGGGAAATGTGGTAAATTATTTTACTTTGCTGAGAAGAAAGCACTCAGCACTTCACAAGTCAAGCTTTCTGTCCCCATTTGTGCCAGTCATTGTCCTTCTGTTTCTCTTTTACCAGAAAGCAAATGCATGCAAATTAGAAGTAACTCCACTGCTCCTGCAAACCTCTCCCCTCTTCACTCTTCTTTCCCTTGCCTTTTTGCTATCAGGGAAATGACTAAACTTGAGGCTTTGAATTAAGTAATTAAAATTTCTAGTAACGTATTTGTATAGGTGCCAGTACACTGCAGTGATTTAATCATAATGTCTCACAGAAAAAAAGCTTTGAAAAGTGGACTATCAGCGTGCTCCAGGGAAACTTCTGCACTTCCAAGTGCAATATTCTGCAGTAGCCTTCTTGCTTTCCAAAGCCAAATGACTGAGATCCTCTTTGGAACTGATAGCTTCTATCTATATCTCAGATAAATATAGACAGTCTCTATATGTGGATGTAGCCTACCAATTCTGCAGACCTAGCCTGACCCAGCTCTAAAGGAAACCAAATTAAGGCTTTCAAAAAGATTGGGGTCAAGCTTCAAGAGGTCAGACCTGAGGACACTAAACATGAGTGTTATTTTGGACTGCCAAACTCTACATGTAAGACCCAGTGCTATTGAATTAAGGTGCTATAAAGGGAGCATCTAGGGACCTAAGTTTGGGATTTCAATCCAAAATGCAACATAACCTCCTTAGGTGCCTGAGAAACCATGGTCTTGTATTTGTTCATAATAAATATATAGACAACAAAAATTCTTCCACTGTAGCTGTTTGGTTGAACATTGATGTGTTTGTCTCTTGTCTAAGCCAGCTTGAGATAAAAACAAAACTGAAGACTGCATACCTATGACCTCCCAGAGGATCAATCCAGTATCTGTGCTAAGATTTTACTGGCAGCATGCTGATAGGATCAGGCACAGCAGAAGACACAGCCAAGGTTAGAGGGGTAGGAACAAATAGCCATAATACTCTTCTGTCCTTGTCAGGCTGAGAGTTGGGGCTGTTCAGCCTGGAAAAGAGGAGGCCTGGGGGAGAACTTATAGAAGACTTCCAATACATAAAGGGGGCCTACGGGAGAGATGGGGAGGGATTCTTTGTCAGGGAGCAATAGGATGAGGGGGAAGGGTTTTAAACTGAAAGAGGGTAAATTTAGACTAGATATCAGAAAGAAATTCTTTACTGTGAGGGTGGTGAGACACTGGAACAGGTTGCCCAGAGAAGCTGTGGATGCCCCATCCCTGGAAGTGTTC
>KZ506608.1:65463-82106 GCA_002844005.1 Limosa lapponica baueri
AAACCATTCTATGATTCTGTGAACATCTCCCAGAACTGGGACTCCTGGGTTGGATTCCCTCTTCATTCAAGAAGAGATTAAAGACCAAATGCTTTTCTTTCTAGGGGTTCCATTACCATCAAGATCAAGTGAAGTTTGAAATGGCGCTTTTACCTTCCCTCTTCCTCGTGTACAGTCACAAATCAAGAGTTGAGCCAGAAGGAAAACTTACGTAAAACAGAAGATGCAGACGTTTAAATGAACAACAGTTTGAAATCTATTTTTCTTCCCTCACAAGAATAAGCCAGTGAAAAACTGACAGAAATAAGAGTAGTTGAGCAGTCTACTCTAGTATGATCTATTGCCCGTGTGAGCATATAGAAAGTTCATTGCAGGAAATGAATCAAACTCCCAGGCCTCTCAGATGGAGAAGATGAATCACTGCAAGGTTGTCAATGTAACATAATGACTTCATAGAGGATAATTACAGCAGAAATATGGCATTAATTTATGTCACTTAGAGCAATTTCCCCAACTCAATATTTCACAGAATGAAAACTATTGCAAAGATTTTTAAATTCAGTGATGTGCCTGCCCTGTCAGGGAAAAGTATGAATGGATCAAATATTTATCTTGTGTGAGAGAGATATAAACTGAGATAAAATTCTGAAACTCCCATATGCAGTAGATGCAATAACGGAAAGATGATTCCCTTTAACACACAGACTAAGGCAACCTATCCAGGAAACTCCCTGAAGATCCTTAGTAAGATATGTTTTATGATGATCTAAATAATGTTTTCTTTCACTGAATTCCCAGAAATCCCCACAAGATTCAGCTTAGAAAAATATTCAAATATTTAAGCAAATATAAAATTCCATCCTTGTTCAACAAAGGTCTGAAGCATGCATTGAAAAACACTTAAATGTGTTGTTAGGAAATGGAAAAGTTACCACAAAGAGTGTAATTACAGTTTGTTAGTTGTTCCATGGAAATGATTTCCATGCTTTTCCACTGTGGTAGTTTACTTGTCTGGTATCTACTTAGAGATATAACAGATGAGCATGCAGTTACCTCCAAGACTCTCTGAATTCAAATTCTGCCTAACTTTGTGATCGCTTGTTCATGTGCTCATACCTTGCATGGTTTTTAGAACTGGAATTTAGGAAATTTGAACTTCTGGATTATTTCCTCATTCAGTATGTTTTAGCATATTTAAACCTTCTGACTCAAACCCCCTCATCCTGTTATTTTAGGGTTGCTCATCTGTTGACCTCCACTCATTTAACAGGCATGCTTTTTTAAGACTGAAACACATTTTTTTGAAGCAGAGTATTAGAACTTGAAAAATGAAGACCAAAATTTGCCTTCTTAAATCTTGACAGTGACCTTCAGCTCCTGAAAGAACGTAAGAACTGCCATTAAACACCCATGTTGCTCCAAATGTCTCACAAAAGGGATAGTGGTAAATATCCTTTCCCTAAATATCTTCCCGGTTTCCAGCAATCAACATTTAAGGGAATTCTCGAGGCCAAGGTCTCATGCTTTTGTTTAAAAACCTTTGCTGATCTTATCTTGTAGGAATTTATCTAATCTTTATTTGAACCTCTGTGTGTGTACAGCCTCTTTAACATTCAGCAAAAGAAAGGTCCACAAAGCATTTCTGAAGTGCAGTGAAAAACACAAGACTACTGTACGAGATGGGAAACCATGAAGTGAGACAGCTGCGGGCATTGTGGTTATGTGATTCCTTCTCCCCTAATTCCAATGGCACTAGACACCCTCACAAGAATTAACAGAGATAAATCTCTGCAGATAGAAAAAATGACTTTTTTTTTTTTTTTTTCTGGTATAGCAGTGATTGATATAGTAGCAGAAATCTTTTTGGAAAACAGGTTCCATTAATAAGATCCATAAATCTTCTTGTACACACTGAGAAAAAAAATAAAAAGAACAGCTACCAGAATTTTGAATGCTTATTGGGAGAAGAACTTTAAAAAAGCAAACAAACTTACTGGTATTAGAGCAATATAGGACATGAAGAAGAGGAAGGTCAGGTATTACTCTGGGTACTTTCCCAGCTGAGAACTACAAAATACATGGGATATCACTGCTGCAGAGTGCAGTAGCCTACCTGCATCTAACCACCGTTTTGGTATTCTTAAACATAAACATGGTGAAGCAGGTCTTCCAGAGATAATTCAAGAAATATTGTTGCATTACTGTAACACAATAAATGTCTTATTTCCTATATAAATACTGTATTTTAAAGCTTATTCTACAGGTAGCCACAAGTTAAGGTTCATCTGAGTGTTAGAAACCGCTTGAGAATTATTTTCGTCTGGGCAGTTCTTTTTTAGCATTTGCTTTGCCAGAGGCCGAATGGGACCAGGGGCATGTTTTAGTGGCAGTCATATTCTGCTGGCTCTGCTATGATGTTAGAAAACTGATGTTAGTCCTTGTACACACTCTTGTGTTCTCACTATTAAGTAGTAGACAAAAATGCCAATTGGAGAGTTTGACTGTGTGAAAATTGTGGACACAGAAGTCTCAGCTATGTCACATTTTTGTCACCTTAGTAGGAAGCTGTTGCTTGGTCAACCCCAGATAAAAGCAGAAGAGAAAGATCTACCAGATCATCTCATTGCTTCTTCTTAATGGCACAAGATTGCTTTCCCTAGCTGGGTAATACATATCATCCGCAACAAAGCACAACAGTACAATTTTCTTAGATAGCATGTAAGAAACAAAACCAAAACAATCACTGATTCCCAAGGTGATTACCAGTCACTTAGCAAAGGGCACTGTTACAAGTCTGGATCAGGTTTTACTGACGCACTGGAAGCAGCAGGCCTTATCATGTCAAACTCTTGTAACCCAAAGTTTCCACTTATCTCAGTGGGGGTTCTGCTTAAAAACATAACAACGAAATGTCAGTAGATTCTGCTGTCTTTGTGAAAACATTTAGCTGCAGATAATGTGATACAAAAGTAGTTAATATCGGGAAAAAAAAAAAAGGGAAAAATATTTACAAACACTTTTGGGGAACAAGAAGATTTTACTGGTTCATTCCACGTCAATCCTAGAAATATTATCCCACTGTTCCCCCAAGAGCACCTTCAGATATATAGAGATATATTTCTGTATTTACCTGGAAGAAGGGAGTAAGCTTTGGATAGCGGTGATAAATACAAGAACAATAAATGCGCACACCAAGTTTGATTTGAATACTTCATCCCGCATTTGAGAATACTAGAATAAAAACAAACCAGAAGAGTAAATTAGCTGTTAACCCATGCAGTAGTTTAATAAAGACTGATGCATATAGGAGACTTTGGGGAAATTACCAGGAAGAGCTAATAAATCGATAAACCTGAATTTGTTTTTAAAAATGAAACACAGCAAATAAATCATTAATAAGTTGGTAAAATATTTTGTTCAAGAGAGCAAAACTCTGTGATTATTTGTTTTAAAAGTCCTCAGGTAGATACTAAGGGCTTGTGCTCCTGAGTAGAATACTAAATGCTTCATTGCTTAACCAGAGGAACCATGGGTTTCCTCACCTGAAGACAAACACTGAAGTCAGCTGTTACTCTCGATGCTTCCCAAATTGAGGCCATTCTGTTTTCTTTTTTATTTTATTTTATTTTAAGAAAAGTATTTAGTTTGAGACATTCTGTGATTATTTGGGATGTGGGTCTTGATTTCTGTATCCTAACCTATCCAGAGACTATGCAGAAACTTGGCAATATGTGTATTCTCCAAGGAGAAAATTAAGGTATTATGTAAAAGACCATCTGAGGTGTATTATTATTATGATTTATCGCAAAAGTATTTTTCTCCAGCATATCAAACCACTGGTATTGCTACCGGGTTCCCCTTTTATGGGAGTTACCAAGAAAAGGAGTAACAGATACATCGGTGAATCATGGTGGATCAGTTCAAGTGGAAATGTTACCCAAGTCCTCAGCTGGTATTTATCACTGCTAATTCAGTTAAACTCCAATTGTTTACAGCAGATAGATATTGTTCCATAGACATATTTTTGTAAATCTCTTTGTCCTATACAGATGCCACTAAATTTTCTTCACATAGTAAAAAATCCCACAGAATCTGGTCCTGGTCATTTTTTCTCCTCTGAACAATAACTCCATTTTATTTAATCTCTTGCAGTTTTGAAGGTGCTAAGAGTTACATGTGAAGAACAAAAGGAAATCAGAGAAAAAGAAATATCAGATATCAGAATCTTTCTCCAGCAATTTGGAAATAAGACAAACTGCAGATATAAATGCCTCGAGAGCATTATAATTGAAAAAAAAATTAAAACTGATTAAGAAATGTATCAGGAACATACATTGAGAAAGTTCAACCATGAACTGCATTTTATAGCTAATCTGCTCTTGAAGGAAGTTCCTATCTAGACAGACTATATTCACTACATGTACCTTCAGTAGGGACTTCATTTCAGTTATAAGCATCTGGTCAAAACAGAATCTCCTGAATTGAGGAAAAGGCTTCTCTCTTCCCTGCTCCCATTGGTTATGAGTAAGAGAGGAGGTTTACTTGTCGGTGTCCCTCATTTTGACTCCTCCTCTGCTGTGATTATATCCTGTGTCTGCTGCGATTATATCCTGTGTCTGCTGCTGGCAGAAGCAATATCGCTTTGACATGATTTTCGGTGGTGCTCACAGGCAACTCCATTTTGCTGGTGGAAGCACAGAGGCACTGACCCTGATTTCATGTGCAGGAAAACAGAACTGCATCAGTCCGCTTAAATAATAAACCAGTGGTTTTTTGTTGTTTGTTTTTTTGTTGCAGAACCAAAGGGAAAAGAATGGTAGGTATGTTCCTTAAAATATAACATGAAATCTCATAACTGTTCCTTAGGGAAATTATAGAAAACTAATTGAATGAAACACAAACATGGAACTGCCTGCTGTGTCGAGCATTATGTCAAAAAGATGAATGCTGTGGTCTAATCAGTAACAACGTTGTGATGAGAAATTGTTAGCATCTCTAAGGCAGCACAAACACCAATGATAAATGTAACACTTCCGTAGAAATCTCCCCCTTAATGACCTGGAGAAGTAATTGAAGGATAGACTAAGCCTCAAGGCACTTCCATAAGCAATGAAAACCTTAGCTGCAACATTCCTCTGCCAAGTCATGCTGCTTGTTCACCATGTCTCTTTCTTTCTAGGACTCTTTGAAAGGGGAGTACCAGCTTTACATGTTCACCTAGAGAAAGTGTTTGTGCACTGGGGAGGAAGGTTTTTCGTCTTATCCTTGCTTCTACTCATTGACTCAGATAGGACCTTATGGATGAAAAGGGTTCCATGGGTTTTTCCTTCAGAGATGGTGTTTGTGCCATTGGAAAAGCTTCTGCAGTACAGGGGAGGGACAGAAGATGTATCAGGAAGCCCAAGGAAGAAAAAGAGATGGATGAACTCCTGAGAAGACCAAAGAGTAGACACAGATCCAGTTGCTGACCAATGACAGAAAAGAAGATGCTGAACATGCCCAGAGTTTGCCAAGCATTTCTTGCAGACCTTCTTGCCACTGGATGTTTCTGGGTTGAAGGAAAGAGGTGAGGCTCATGTTTGCAAGGATACAGCATGCGAGAAGGGCAAAACTTGTTTCCTACCCATTTAATTTCTATTCATCTCACCCATCAGAAATTCTGAAACAGAAGCTCACATATTTAGTTCTAATATTTGATCGAAGAAAATCTGTACTGTGAAATTCAAAGCCCCTTTGGTATTTTCAGTGTGCTCACCTAACAGGAAATAATAACACTTCACCTCTAAGCCCAGTCTGATTTATGATCCCAATACAAATATGCAGGAAGACTTAGAATATCTTTATACAAATCTTTACATTGGAAACTTTCCTTAACAAAAATCCTACCAGCGTGAAAAATTTCCTGCCCTATTACTATGTTTTATCATGTATGAAAATACACAGTACTGATGTTTCCAAGTCACTGCTATTAAGGTAGAGCATCATAATGATATCTTTTAATTATTGGAAATAATCTAAAGCGGTATCAGATTTTGCTTATGAGCTATTATATATTTGGAAACCGTTAGTGTATGCTACCATTAGAAGTACTCTCCTGTGATAATCTTTTGCTCAATCTGCCTACACCTTATTTGTGAAAATAACCTCTTGCAAAATTGAGAGTGAATGATCTCTAAATGAGATACCAAGTGCTAATGAGTGAAATCAAGGTTAGCAATGACTAGTCCATTTGGGTAAAGAATCTATAAAATATACTAGGTGGGGATCCTGCACAAATTCTCTGAAAAATGAAACATTACAAAATTCATGTGAAGATATACATACTGCCTCAGAGAGATAACCCATTCATTAATGCAACCTTTACAGCTTGCTGTAGAATCTACATTTACTCTGTCATCAAGAAGGACATAGAGCAATGAGAAGAGAGGGGAATGGAAAGATGTACCAATGGCTTAAACAGCTGTGATACACCAGACATTTAAACCATTGTAAACCAGGAGCTGTGCTAGCTCCCATCATAGTTTTGTGCACGCAGATTCCAGAAGATTTTTTATTTGTATCCTTTTAAACCTTGCTAGCATAAATCTGCTGTTGGCAATTGTTTTACAATAAAAAAAAAAAATGTGAAACAGCCTAGACTGTTTAAACAGAAGTCCAGCATGACATTTCAGATCTATTCAAGTCACCCCAAAAGATTTATGATCCCATGGCATGGTAGTCCTGTTACTAATGCAGGAAGGAGAAATATAGTTTATTGTTCACATGGTTACTCACTCCTCTATGGTTTGAGGTACAGAGCATTAACACAATTCTTATTGAACAAGGTTAACATAACACTTCTTGATCGGCATTTCAGCTAGGGGTACTGGTTGTTCTGCCTACTGAATAACTGTAAAGTCTGGGGTGAGAAGTACTTACAGATAAAAGAAATAACTATTAGGCAGATGCCAGTGCTGCCTGAATGGGTGATGGCTAATTGTGAGGGCACAAGCTTTTACACAGGAGAAGCTGCTTTAGTTGAGAGCTAGCTCTGAATTGAAGCTGCCCCTGGTCTGAACAGAAGGTGAGTGGCAGCAAATGAGAACAGCAGTGTGAGATGGGAGGTCCATACACATACACTGTCTTCTTGCTCAGCAACGCTGCAGGGAGCATCTCAAGATGCTGATGTAGAAGGTCACGTAAGCAGTTGCAAAATGTTAATGACTAGAAGGAAGCATAATTCCGGACTGAAAGGTTAGTGGTGGGGAGAACAGAGGGAAAAGGTTTCTGAAATAGCTTTATGAGAATCCAATTTAAATCTGTGTTTGTTTTATTTTGTTTCCTAAATGGGCAGGAAGAAGAGAGAAAGTGATAGTAATATAAGATAATAAGGAGGAAACAGCTAGTTTCTGTAGCAAAAAAGTTCACACACTATTCTTTCATGACTGACTGTAGACTATGGTTTAACACTAAGGCTTCTGGGACAAACCTGTAGCTACTGCACAGGTAAACAAGGAGGGAAAGGGACATTTCCCGCATTGTCCCACAAGACATTGCCCCTGTCTACAATGAAGAAGATGCTGTGATTCACCTTTCCTTAATCCACATCATCCCTTTTCATCCTGGTACATTCCCTATCCTTCCCTGAGCACACCCGTGGTGTCCCAACACCCTGAACACAAGCAAGGAGGTTGCTGGCCAGCAACTACCCAACTGTTGGAGGTGGATGAACCAGAGTGAGTAAAACAGTGCTGATATTTTTTAAAACTTTGTGCCTGTGTAATGCTAAAACCCATCCTGATTTAGGGGATAGGAAGAAGATTTAGTCTGCTTTACAGGAAGGATTTTGTGTTTCTATTGGCTGTGCTTACTGGTTGGGACTAGCACCTAAGGAAATAATGAATGAAAACACTATTTCCTAAGCAGCACGTGTTAGCATTGGAAATGTCATACTGAGAAGAAAATGTATCAAAAATGCTCAAAATATTTGCTTTTAAATAGACTTTTGTCATCCAGATGCAATTCAAAATATTATTGATATTTAAAATCTGCCCTATGTAATATGATGGATTAGAACATGAGGGGTTTCTTCCCCCTCTTGCTTAAACTGCTTTTAAATGAAAACCTACCCCTTCCGTAGAGATTTTCCATGTGGCTGCTAATTGTGAAGTCTAAAAAGACAAGAAATTTTATATTCTGAATACAGGATCTGATTCTGGGCAGTGTTCCTTTACTCCAGCCCATGTTGAGGCCTCCTTTTTATTAAATAGTAACGTAAGCCTAGGTGAACCATTGAGTAGCTTGCTCATTCAGCAAGCTCTTTGTGGCTAGGCTGTTTTCTCTTTTGCACAAAAGAATTCTGATATATGATCCCCTACCTTCTAGGTTAAGTGCTATTTTGTCTAGACTTTTTTACCTTATCTTTTGACCTTGTGCCTTGAAAAGATAAAAGATTACTTATGACTTTTGGGCCTTTAAAAGGTAATTCACAGAATACCAGAATCTTGGGTTTCACTTCTGCTGCGTACCTATGAGCTTTGCATGATGACTGCACTGAAAGAAGTATCTTCATATTTTCTGTTGCAACAGTAGTGGCAAAATCGGTTTTGGGGATTCTACCCTGTGTCTCAGTGTCATAAATAGTCTCTTGGGGATATTGAATCTTTTCTTTTCTTTTTTTTTTTTTTAAATGAACCTTTCTTTTTTCTTTCTGCAGAATTTTTTGTGAAATAAGGGCTTAAATATACTTCAAACAGAATTTTTCTTTTCCAGTGGTTTCTGTTAAGCTTTCACCACTGATACCACCTGAGGACTGGTCTCCCATAAGTCAAGTAAAAGAGTCTGTTTTCCAGTGGAGGCTAAAGTAATGATGGAGAAATGGGCCTCCATGCTTGCAATTCTCCATTATTTTTCTTTCTTTTCAGTCTAAGACACATCCTATCACAGACCTGTGGTTGCTGCATTGTAATAGCATTCAAGTCAAGTAAATCATTTGAGATCTGGTGCAATCCCGCCCCGTGTCATCAGTTTGCAAGGAAAATTCTCCCATTGCTTTATCTTTTGTAACTTATAACTTAGATCTGCATGTAGACTGAAATAGAAATTAGTGAGATCATACTACTGTTGAGAAGCATTAAAGACGTGAAAAATATTTACCTCTTTGAAGCAGATGTTAAAAAAAAAGATGTTTAAAACAAAGAGCTGACAATTTAGTTTTGACTTGAAATAAACATAGCAGCTGCCTAGAGAACATCAGATGAATCCTATGACTAAATGAAAGAAACATATCTATATAAATATAGATATATATTTTGAATAAGAGTGTCAGTTTATTAATATGCTCAATCACTGTGCCAAAGCAACCTGTTGTATGACAGAAAACTGCTGGTACTAGACAGCAAACGAAACCCGGCAAATGGCTGTTGTTTTCAGAAGCAGAGTTTGCTCAGCGTTGGTATTTTCCAACAATGAAATGTAATTATTGCAGCATTATAACACTTGCATCATTACACTGTCTAGTATGACCTCTAGCTCAGCCCCAACTTCTGAAAACTGAAACAAAATGAAAAAGAAAAGCAAAACCAGAAAATAAACAACACAAGCTAGAACCTACAGCTTCTCTACTTCAGTGGACATTTATTACAATTTGACTTGTGAATAATGCAGCTACCAAGACCCAGCTACCTTATGCTCCAGGCTGGAGTCTTTAAACATCAGTGAAAAAGGCTTGATATGCTCTCTTCTCAATTTATCGCCACTCCGTAAGTCGATGGTGTGCTCTATTCGCTTGTTAATTTCCTCAGGCCCAGACTGGACATGCAAAGCTTGTGCAAGATGGTTTGGAAGCAGATTTATTGAATTTCTTGTTAGGGCAGCCAGAGTCTAGGGGAAAGCACATGCAAACAGAATAAACCTGCTGGTCCCCTTGGGTTAAAAATGCAATGTTTTAGATCATGTTGCATTGCAAACCATTACAGCATTCCATGCAATTCATTCAATGAAATCTGTAAAAGTGTAAAATAATAAGTCTGTTCCACTAAACACATACAGTACATTAAGGGAAGTACTTTAATGCCCTCTTTTATACAGATCTAGGTGGTTTGCTGCTGCAGTGATCACTATTTCCCTTTCCAGATTCTGCTAATTAATTATTAGAGCATGCATGAGGGGAGTACACACCAAAATCACAGCAGAGTACCTAACTCAATGGTGTGTTTTAACAACTAAGAACAGAAGCTACAGAAAACAGAAGTCACAAAACAGGAGTAATGATATTTTTCTGGATCTTAACATTACTGGATGTGTGTAGTTAAGGAACAGATCAGTTAGGCAGGAGTGAAGAAGGTGACATTTCTGATTACTTCAGCATGGGTTTTCGAATAATATGTTCTTCTTCACTACTGGTATATTCCAGCCAGTCTAGATTACAGTTAAGCTATATGATTTAATTTAACTGTAATTCATATTATTATTTTAAATATTATCTCAAATGCATTATTCCTTTGGTATTTCATTGACTAATCAAAAAAAAAGAAAATACTTTTGCACAGCTTCACAAAGGAAAGCTAGCAGAGGTAGTATGAAGGGTGCTTCACCTTCAGGAAAGAGGTAGAGTTTGCTTTCATAAAAAGAATAACTCAGTCCAGTTTCATGGTATCATTTCATGACACAAACCACAGTGAAGCAACACTTTCCCACTTGAATGGGAAAATAAACCGCTACTACCTGTGATATTCCCAAAGGTTAACAAATGTTAATGAATGGAAAGGATATAAACCTTCATACATTACAGCATAAGACATTTCAGAATTATTATGGACAGGAAATACACTTCTGCTTGAGAAAAGTTATCCTATAGGTCCTTACTGGGAAGATCTCCTGCTGTATCTCCTACTAGGCATTGTTGGGAACAGGAGTTTGGGGTGGATTTATCACCAAGTTTCTCTGGAAAGCCAGTTCTTTTGGATCATGGAATCACACAAATCACACAGAATCACAGAATCTTCATGGTTGGGAGGGACCTTTGAGAAATGATACAGGGAGGTTTCCCTTGTTTGCTTTCAAAGTATAGTCAGCAATTACATTCTAATGAATGTAATTAAAACACAGAATGGGTCTCATGTCAACCCCCAAGTGATAACTTTCTTTACAATCCTAAAATAAAATCCAAGGACTCTGTGGTCACAGACAGGATCTTGTTTTCACATATTCCATCTTTTGATGAGCACCTTAAGAGCCCAATATTTAGGCAGAAAAGTATACTAGGACTGAAATCTTCTGTCTATTGAAGTGAAAAACAATATTCCTGTTCGCTTTAGTAGAAAAAGGACTTCAACAGAGGAGGTTTGACAAATGACTCTACTCAAACCTCCCCATCTTCTCTCCAAAAAATCAATATCATCAACATTTGCAGAAAAAAAAAGTATCAAGGAAACTTTTCTCATATTAAAGTTTCAGATATGCCTGAATCTATATCTTAGCCTTGGAGTTAAGGTGGAAATGGTAAGGTTAGAACCAAATGCCAGGAAAACAAGCCATTGAGTCAGCTGGATAAATACTGGGTAAATTACTAACACTAAGGCACTACTTCAGTGTTCTTATCTCTTTTAAACTGAGCTATGCAGAAAATTTATCATCAATTTGTGGTGTCTAAGAATCACACAAGTGGGTCTGAAGTTAAAGGAAGAGATCACATCAGATACTGTTGTGTGCTTTAAGTCCTCAGAATTAGTTCCCATTGCTATGTCTCCGCTGGAAGTGAGGGTGGAGAAGGTCCCTAATGTTTTTGTTGGCATTGTGTTTTACTTACATGAGAAGAGTGATCTCAATTCATCCTAGTAAGTGACTACATTTTGTTTCAAATTTGATTGATATGAAGAACTGTCTTCTTGCTGAACGTATGAAGTGGTTTACAATTTGTGGTAGATGAACATGACATATCACTACTATGGCAATGACGCCCATAGTATCGGTGCAAAAATGGACTCTGAAGTTGCATTTATTTTCAGAGGATAACAAGGAAATTCATATTTGAGTTTAGTGGAGTTTTCTCTACCTCACACCTGTGCAGGTACCTAAGAGAATGGGTTCCCTGTAATTAGTAATAACAATAAAGAAAAATATAATGCAAATTATTGTCCTGAGAGTATGTTCTAACCACCTTTTGTCTCTGTATTCCCCTATTTGCTCTGCATCTTTTAAGACTGTGTTATGCCAACATAAAGAAATATTGATTCTCTCTATTACCTCTCTTACACTTTTATGTACAGCTGTTTCGAAGACACAGTTGTGAATCCTACAACGGGCTTTTGAACTTTCCTGATGCTGACAATAACCATTCATCATACAGGAACACATACAAGATTCTGTTAGGAAAAAGCCCAGCCAAACTTACATTTGGGACTAAAAACAAACAAATATTAAAACTCCAACTTCAGAGATATTATATAGAGATTTAAAAAAGGTAGCTGGGATTAGATTTTACTTCCTTCCCACAAAGTTTTCATGCAACAAGTCCAAGAATCCTGACCTCAAAAAGAAGGGAAATTTTTCATGTAGAAAACTCTAGGAAGGCTTCAAATTATTTTTTTCATACTGCAAACAACAGGTCTTGAGCAGAAATAGGGAAACACAAGGTCACATGTTTAGAGAGACAGGATACAGGTAGGATTTGATTCAAGAGGAAGACACCTAAATGAAGCTGTCTAGATGCTTGGTGTCTAAGCCTCTGTTACTGGCAATTTACACTCTCTATACTTCTAGTTGCCCTATCAGATGAAGGTCAGCCTAGATGTCCTAGGGAGTCCTGGACAACAGTCTGGAGCTAGGAGATATGGCACACCACCTACAGGAACCCTGCAGGTTGGTGGTGGAGACTAGCTGGAGTGTGCTAGGGTATCTCAAACTGCAATAGACATCCACAGTTAAGAAGCCAAATCAAGCTCTTACTCAGCATGTTTCAGCATAGATGTTGAGCACTATTTGGGATGTCAGAGCCTCTTACCTACCTTCTGACTGATAGCCCAGATGATCACGGGTCCTTAATAGGCCACTTGTCATATGGATATCTCAGTCACCCTAGAGAACCTCATATAGCACTAGAGCTTTATGTTTAGGAGCTGAGCTGTGTAGGAGATCAACACCTGTGACAGTTGGTAGGCATAAAAATACAGGTGCCTTGGTTTTGAACTGAATTCTGTCCTGTTGTTTATACTTGTCTGTCGTCTTGACAGTCTTTCTTTAAGTCTAATTTTTGTGATAACTGGTAAGACTAATCACAGCCATCACTAAAACATACTTATACAAGACACAGACATTTTAATTTGCTTTTTTCCTAATTCACATCATTACAGGCCCATCAAGTGCCTCCAGCACCACACATAGTGACCATATTATGCTTTCAACTACTTCTTCTGGAAGATCCAGAGAAGAAATCTAACTTCATCAGCTATTAATTTATTTGAGAGGAGGAGACCTTAGAATCATAGGATCATAGAATCATAGAATACTTTGGGTTGGAAGAGACCTTTAAAGGTCATCTAGTCCAACATGCCCTGCCATAAGCAGGGACATCTTCAACTCAGAACCCTGTGTAACCTGGCCTTGAATGTTTCCAGGGATGGGACACCTACCACCTCTCTAATCAAATGGGCCTTTACTCTCTTAACATAAATAACTTCTGTCCAACTTTCTGTACTTTAGAAAAGAAGCCCAGACACCTGTTTCAAAAATGGAAAACTCCATCCATATTGGGCATGGTCTGAATTTCAGAGCAGACACTTGCATCCTTACCACCGGAGCTAAGACACATGGTGCTAACTGTGCTGTAGACACACAGAGCTTTTGTTAATGTCCATGACTGTGTACATAAAGAGTGGTTATTCTGTTCCTTACTCATATCAACACAACTTCAATTCACTGTCGTAGGCTGCTCATAGAAAATGAAGTTGACGTAAAGCATATGGATTGTGATTAATATGAGTTTGGTAAGAAAACTCACCAGCGACTTTTCCATTTCATATTCTTCCTAACATAACTACAGCTAAAAGTAAGACACATCATCAGAGTTGCTCAAATTTTTTGGTAACTTATACTGGTTAAAGAAAGCATTTAAATGATATTGGCAAATATTCAAACATACAGATTAATTGTTGGGTTGCTGCTACTTGGATTCTCAGCATTTGCTGCTGCCATTGACCTTTAGGTGACATAATTAATGTTATTAAATGGTTATTCTGTCCGAGGCTGACACACCTCTGGGAAAAGCTACTATGTCCTCATACAATTTAAATCTATCATCTGAATTTTGAGCTGAAATACATTATTTATGAGCAGTAATGACTATTGTCTCAACTTTAAAATTGTAAATTACATAATAATTGAATCACGCATAGAATAGCAGATTTTTAAAATCTTGCCTCCACCAAAAAGCTTATTGTGAATCTGTGTAATATAAAATTATAGTTACTTCCAGCACAACAACAGGTTCTTAAAAAAACAGTGAGAAACTTCTAAAAATGGATTGTTTGTTGTCATAAGACAAAAATTTGCTTTAAAACAACTGTTTAGTTATTTCAACAATTTTCAACAATTTTCAGGGACTTTTTACTAGTTTATTCCATGGAAGTTGTTCGTTAACAGAATAAAACCACTAGTCCTTTATTTCATTCCTCCTATTTGTTGGTAACAAGGTCAGGTTTAGCTGAGAAAATGATCAATGAAATGATAGCCTCCTCTACATAGATTTTTTGGACTACAGAAATTGGAATGTCTTAAAGGGAAAGAAGAAGAAACAGAGAGAGATCAGAAGATATTCACAGCAGCGTGCACTCATACCTCTACTCCTAATGAAATGAGAGTATAGAGACAGGTCAACAAACTACAGTGAATACTAAAAGGCAGCATACATGCAGATACACAGATGTACAGAACATATATAAAGCAGGTATTTTATATAACAGCAAACTATGCCATGCTCCAGTTCAGTTTGAAGGGACGAAGAGACCACCATGGGCTGACTGATTGTGAAGGCTTATAACTTCCAAGCAGATTTGTAGGAAGCAGAAGACAGTTGACAAAGCAAGACCTTCACACAATAACGCTTGAGTTCAACAGACAGTGGAGACAAGTAGGACTAAGGATGTGCAGCAGAAGAAAGGATATATCATGTCATTACAGATCCCTCAGAAAAATGGAAGAAAACTCCAGCTGACCTTGTTTCATACTCATCAATCTTTCAAATGAGGTGAAGAGAGTGGTGTCTGAGGGCATTTTAACCTTTCTATCTCTAACTCCTCTAAGCAAGAAGATTTTACAAGCGATTTTTATGACTCCACAAGAATTGCTGGTTCCCAGGGTGCTAGCAATTAGCCAAGCAATGCTTTTGGAAAAGATCAGACCAGGAGCAGTTTTTATTGTCTCATATTTCTATTGAGCTACATATGACCTAAGTCTAACTTACCTGCTACTGAACATAAATTATGTCTCAAAAATCTAAGATTTTAATGCTTTTTATAAAAAATAAAAGAAAAAAAAAGTGAAGAATGAACAAACAGTTTTCACAAGGTATTTTTTTAAGGTAGATCTTTTTTCTTTCCCTTATATATCACAAGCTACACTATGCTTTTTCCTCTGGCAAAATGTCCATTCGATCATGCCATTACTTTGACAGCAGTGCAGTGAAGCTGTGCAATGAGATACACACTCTGACTAGAATGTCCCAGCTAGTTTAGTAACAATAGCTTTACTTTTAATTTACTTCTTTATGGACTAGTTCAATTAAAACTAAGCTGTGTAGCATTTAATTTCAGTTGGATAAACCCTAAAACCTCTGGTTCCCTGGCATTTCCCCAGTCTGGATACATGATTTATTTTTGCCCTGAAACAATTTATTTAATCCTCAGCTGTTACAGTGCGTGTTAGAATAAAGGTTAAAGATGAATTCGTCTCCTCTGAGGCTTCCATTATTGAAATGCACTCAAGCAGGCGTTCATACTTGATGACATTAAAGGAAGTTTGACTTACGTTCTGTTTTCCCACTATGTTATCAAATGGAAGTTCAGGGCTCCAGGATCCTTCGGTAAATGTTGCTCCACTGTTTCTCCTGTCGGAGGAGCTGACAGCCTCTTTCACAATATCTTCAGGCAAAGTCAACAGACTCTCCTCAGGTTGTTTAATTAAATAAGTCTCAATGTTATGTTTCCTCAAGAATTCATTACGCTCTTTGCCATGCCCTTCTTCAACTTTATAATCCCCATTCAGGCAATCCAGAGTGGCTTTGGAGATGTGAATTCTCCTGCATAAGTGAAATAAGTAGTAGCAAATACTGATTGTGCTCGAGTACACATAGGTAAGAAGGAGTTTATGAACTCTGCATCATTTTTAAAATGATGGGTAAATAGAAGGTTTTCTGTTGTATGTGAGGATTTCTATAAAGAAAATATAATAGTGTATACAGCAAATATGAGCTTAATTTGGGAACAAACACCATCAAGGCATGTTCACATCAGTAGGATCTCATGAATGAACAAAGTCCTCTCACAGGAAAAACACTTTGAACTTCACACCGGACACTTTTTCCCACATTAATAGTTTAATGGGAAACCTTCCTGAGTAAAACACTATTCAGGGTGGATGAAAATTGGCACTTCAGGTAAATATGGTGA